>ONZH01023579.1:0-71233 GCA_900303285.1 Rhinella marina | reverse complement strand
GCAGAAAGTACTCCAGCACAGACTGAAGCAAAACTGACTTCAAATATTCTCCTAATGATAAATTCCCCCCATAAGGTCTGGACTACCCAGCCCATGAAATACTACAGACAAGTGATGAATTTTCATACAGGCACACAGATGTTTTTCCCTTACATAGCATGTGAGAAACTAAATACCGTATCATACTATCAGCCCCATCGTATGCTGCAACACCAACCGCACCTCAACAGGAGCTTCCATGGCAGATGCAGACTGCACCCAGCGTGGAGCTCAAGGTTACCTGCACGTGGGAGCGGGCCGTCTTGAAGAAATTCAGCACAAATTTTTGTTCCTTTCCGCACCAAATCTGTACCAAAAACAGCACGTGACACTTGCACTGAAAAGGGTGAAATCTGCACAGAAGAATTGACAAGCTCCAGATTTCAAAATCCACACGACGGGTCAATTTCCGCACCAAAGGAAAAAAAACAGAGAATACATGAGATTTGTCTAAATCTCATATATTTTGCTCGTTCTGTATTACGCTGCAGATTTTCCTGAGAAGACTCCGTGCATACAAAACGCACGTAATTCGCAACATGTGCACATACCCTTAAAGGGGTATTCCCATCTCACAAATGTAGTTTGTATAGTTAGATATAGCCATACCAATATTATTACTAATAGAATGTATTTATATAAAATGTACCGTTTAGAAGATTTGCCTATTTGTATATCCATTGTCCCACACACATCAGTCAGGCCGTTGCCCCTAGTTACGACCACCCTGGCCACGTAGTAATGGTGGCCGGCTTGCTCCTTTTCAAACCTGCTCTGAGGTAATTGCTGTATTGTGAGCGCACATTACATGAACATACGGAGACACATCTCAGGGTTGTAGCATTTTTGTCTGCGCTTCCAAAACGCAGAGAAACGGATCCTGTTCCAAGATCAATTCATCTCTATGGAGCCGGATCCGTTTATAAAGTCTGCGTTTTCATCCTGACCATTGACTGGTAGCGTCCAAATCGCAGATGTGAAAGTACCCTAAGATGTCTCCCCACATGTTCATGTAATGTGCATTCACAATACAGCAGTTACCTCAGAGAGGATTTGAAAAGGAGCAAGCCGGCCACCACTACTACATGGCCGCGGTGGCCGTAACCAGGGGCAACGGCCTGACTGATGTGTGTGGGACAATGGATATACAAATAGGAAAATCTTCTAAACGGTACATTTTATATAAATACATTCTATTAGTAATAATATTGGTATGGCTATATCTAACTATACAAACTACATGTGTGAGATGGGAATACCCCTTTAAGCCTCATTCGCACGTCAGTGTTTCTCGGACGCGTGCTGTACATGTTCTCCACGGACAGCACACGTCCTCATTCATTTTAACGTTTGTATTCACACTTCAGCGTTTTAAGACGGTTCATGGGGCAGTGGTTTTAGCACGGATGCATGCTGTATTTTGTCCGTGTTCACGGATCCATCATGTCCATTATAGTCTATGCGGCCGTGAAAACCATTAAGAAGAGAAGCTTTGAAAGTTATTTTTCAGCTGTTCAGTGTCAGTGAAACACGGATGACACACGGACAGCAAAAAAACGGACCCACAGACCCAACACGGATCCTTCACAGCCAGCTTCACAGATGCATCACTGACCACCTGCTCACGGATTTGAGCACGGACATGTGAATGAGGCTCTAGTGTTCATGCACAAACCCAAATGATGGCACTGCACAAGTACCAAGCTATACAGAGGAGTAATACAGCCCTCAGATGTCTATGGGCTCACACTGCCTCCACTTTCACAGCATCAGGGAGCCTTACATTGCTGTCAGTTCGGATCAGTAGACCAGCAGTCGGCCCAAGTCACTCCTGTCCTACCCTCATATAAAACCAGCCTTAGGCTTTATTCACACGACCGTATTTGTTTTGCGGTCCACAAAAAAAAAACGGATGCCCTTCCGTATGGCATCCGTTTTTCCTTTTTTTTTTGCGGATCCATTGTAACAATGCCTATCCTTGTCAGCAAAACAGACAAGAATAGGACATGTTCTATCTTTTTTGCGGAACGGAAATACGGACATACGGAAACGGAATGCACATGGAGTAACTTCCGTTTTTTTTGCGGACCCATTGAAATGAATGGTTCCGCATATGGTCCTAAAAAAAAACGGAACGGACACGGAAACAAAATACGGTCATCTGAATAGGCCTCTTTCACACGAACGTTGTGTTTTGCGAGCCGCAAATTGCGGAACGGAACAGCTGGCCCCTAATAGAACAGCACTATTCTTGTCCGTAATACGGACAAGAATAGGACATGCTCTATTTTTTTTTGCAGGCTACGGAACGGAGCAACAGATGCGGACAGCACACGGTGTGCTGTCCGCATTTTTTGCGGGCCCATAGAAATGAATGGGTTCGCATTTTTCACATGATCGGAGCCCGCAAAAACAACGTTCGTGTGAAAGAGGCCTTAGGGAAAGCTTTGTCCTTCACAGGCCAAAAAAAATATTTTTTATTTTTTTGGAACAAACGCCATTTGCAGTAGTTTGTAGTAAAAATACATTGATGGTAGACTGAGGCAAATCCTTCACAAAACTGTCTATAGTCCCGCTGTACGAACTTCAGCAGCCAAAGTGCAAACAAGGCTCTGTTCACATTGAGTAGATGTAAGGAGGTGATCACATCTGCGTCGGAGGCTCTGTCAAACAATATGGCACAAAACCGTGCCGCATGCCGTATTATTCTGTCCGGTAAAATGCTGGGTTTTCTAATGGAAACCAAATCTCATTATAAGTAAATGGGGTCTGTCGGGCATAACGGAGCAGAACAACAGAAATAAAGGCGCCGGTGTGAAACCAGCCTTACATGTTGGTAGTATTCTCTGACGTATAACACTGTTAGGCCCCGTTCAGACGGCCGTATTTTTGCCGGTCCGCATTACTGTTACTATTTTTTGAGCTTGAAAGTCTCTGTCCGGCCCCGTTAGGGGCTCATGCACACAACAGTCACCGTTTTTGCAGTCTGCAAAACACAGATATGGCCGCGTTCTGCATTTCGCCCTTTACACAAACTGTCCTGTCCGTAAAACGGATAAGAATAGGAAATGTCCTACTTTTTTGTGCGGCCACGTAACAGACACAGATGCGGACCTATTGAAGTGAATGGGTCCACATCTGACCCGCAAAAACGCAGATCGGACCAAAAATATGTTTGTGTGCATGAGCCCTAACTATAATAGGGACCGGCAGAGATCTTGGCATACTGCCAGGCTACGGCCGGATCTTCACCGGTCCCCATTATAGTTAATAGGGCTGGATGGAAAGTTTCAAGCTTCCGGCAATGCCGGAATACAGGGGGATCTGGCAGGCTGTTCCCTAGCGCTAGCATGAAGTTAGCCTAAGGCCTCTTTCACAAGAGCATCATGGATTAAGTCCGAATGCGTTCAGGGTGCGTTCCGGAAAATCTGCACACGCATCCGCACCAATCCGCACGCAATCGCAGTAAGTTTTGACTGCGATTGCGTACGTTCGTTCAGTTTTGGCGTCCATGTGCATTCCGTATTTTGCACACAATCCTATCCTTGTCCATGAAGCAGACAATATTAGGACATGTTCTATTTTTTTGCGGAACGGACATGCAGACATACGGAAACAGAATGCACATGGAGCAACTTCCGTTTTTTTAAGCAGACCATCGAAATGAATGGTTCTGCATAAGGAACGCAAAAAAAAAAAAAGAAAAACGGAACGGACGAGGAAAGAAAATACGTTTGTGTGCATGAGCTCTTATGCTGGAACAGGCTGCAGGATTTCTCAACGCTAATGTGAACTCAGCGTAAGCGTATGTTCACACGCCATTTTTTGGGCACGAGTTTCAGCACAGATTTGATGCCGAAAACGTCTCCATATCTGTGCCGACCCTGCCTCCCATTGTCACGGATCCGTTATTTTGAGCATCCAGAGCGCGTCCAGCGCAGTTCATGGGTACAGAATCTGCACCGTTTCCATGTGAACGTACCACAAAGCCCGTATGCCGGCCAGACGAATTTCAGGGTAAATGAGCACCAACGGCTCACTGCACAATGTTAACATCCCTTTAGAAGTTCCCACAGTCAGACTGCTCAGCCCCCTATCCGTGTGTACATACGTGTGCACTATTTTAGGCACCGGATTGCCTCAGTAATTTTATGGATGTGCCACCCTCTCCGATGTCTCGCCATGTACATAAAGTGCTCACTTTACTAGGAGAAACACAAATGTCATTGACTAGAATCACACAAAAATACATATATCCAAATCTATTACAGCAACCAAAACTCCCTCCAGGACTCCAGACTGAAGCCCCAGACGTGGCCCCAGGGGACGAGGGCACAGACAGAGGGCCACTTCACCCAAACAAGAAACTACTTCTGACACAGGCTGCCATTCACAGCCCGGGCTCAGCACACACAAAAAAGATGGAAGACAAGCCCTGCAGACAATGGAGCAGAGACCCAAAATATACACCGACTCTGCACATCGTGCCCGGGCTGAGGGGGACAGGGTCTGCGCCATGGGTCGGGGGTGGGGGCAGAAAACTACTTCATGAACTGTGACACAGGGGAGGCCGGGGAGCCCCTCACTGCTGGCTGCTAGGCATTAACCCCTTAGCTGCCGGAGGGAGAGGTTGTGTTTACGCGAGAGGTGGGGGGGTCCAGCTCGGTGATCACAGCATGGGGGGGCTAGGTGCTCCAGGACATGGGGGATCTGAGGCTCGGCAGCCCCGTCTTTTACTTACTTGCAGTGTGCACAGGGCAGCCGTTCTCCGCTAGCCGCACGGTGAGGAGGAATGAAGGAGGGAGGGAGCTGCTCTGCTAGACTGCACGCCGAGAGGGAGGGAGGCGCCTGGATCGGGGGGCTGGCAGCAGGGACATGGTGGGGAAAACGGCGTCCGAGGAGAGGAACTGACATACAAAGGGGGGATATCCTGTGCGAGGAAGCCGGGGTCAGGGGAGACACGGGAGGATGGAGGCGGGTGGTATACAGGCCTCTGGGTACCGAGATGGCCACCGGCTGCGAAGTATGGAGTGAATGTGGCGCAGTTGGTGGAGGGTCACCTGAGGTGGCTTTGGCGCCTCTGAGAGATGGGGTGACTGGCACCTCTGAGGTTGTGTGAGGTGACATTAGCATATTTTGATGTGGCTCTTGTGCCTTGGTATATGAGGTGGCTTTGCCACTTTTGGAGTGATGTAAAGTGGCACTTTTGTTGTGGCATAAGGTGGCTTTGGCACTTTTTAAGTTGACACAAATTGGCTTCAATGCTTTTGGTATAAAGTGGGTTTGATGCTTGTGAGATGGGGCGACTGCCATTTTTAAGGTTGCGTGAGGTAACTTTGGACAATATGAGGCGGCTCTTGCTCTTTCGAGTAGGTATGAGGTAGCCTTGGTGCTTTTGAGATGGACTGAGGTGGTTTTAGCACTTTTGAGGTGGCACAAAAGTGGCTTTGGTGCTTTAGGTGTGGTGTGAGGTGAATTTGGTGTTTTTTTAGGCAGCAACTAGTGGCTTTGCCCATTTGGAGTGGCTTTGGTGCTTGTGAGATTGGACAACTGGCACTTTTGATGTTGTGTGTGGTAACTTTGGACTGTTTGAGGTGGCTATTGAGTAGGTATGAGGTAGCCTTGGCGCTTTTGAGGTCGCCTGAGGTGGCATGGGTGGCTTTGGTGCTTGTAGGGTACTTTTTCTCACTTGGAGTCATTTGGGGGAGAAGCTCTGCCGCGTCTGAGGCCACAATAAATGGCTTCATAGTACAATGACAGCCAAGAAAGGGCCACCTGTGGAGAATGACCCCCCAGGACAAGACTCCTGTGATTGGTAATGCATTCCCTGATTATGGAATTTGGAGTCAGACACAATTTGCACTTCTACAGGATGCCTTTGGTGCTTCTGGACGTCCATGTGGTGGCCTTGTCCTTCTTGAAGTCGAAGGGTGTATATTTGGCTCTTTTGAAGCTTCAGGGTGTGACTTCTGGAGTTGTGGTCAGCAGCTCTGTCACATCTGGTTTGCAGTAGCAGCCACATTGCCAAGAGCTCCTGGCTGAGCAGAACTGGTCATCTAGATATATAGATATCTGTGCCTTCTCATGATGGTGGTTGCATGTGAAGCGTCTGATTAACCGTAATAAAGATTGTGCGGAAAACCCCAAACCAGAAGTGGTCTGCATGCAGCATGCAAAGAAACGCCTTATGTCTCAACGTACAAAAAATGACAAGACTGTAAGAAATTAATAAGGAGACTTTGGCAGTCCTGGTGCTACAGCTTCCTCCAGTCACTCCTGCCTTCTTTCACACTCCAAAATCAGAATTTTATAGTGGTGCATCAGAAAGTGGAACAGTTGCTGATAGCTACCTATGCATTTTTGGCTTTCGTTAGACTTTAGTTTTGATAACTCTTATCCTGTAACTACTTGGTTTTCTATTAAATGAACCTTAAAGGGGTTTAAGATAAAGGGGTTCTGTACCTTTATCTTACCGATGATCTATCCTTTGGATAGATCATCAGCATTTGATTGGTGGTGGTCCGACAACTGGGACCCCCTCCGATCAGCTGTTTGAGAAGGCAGTGGCGCTCTCAGTAATACCACAACCTTCTCACTTTTTTCACAGTTAATATAAGGCACTTACTAATGTATTGTGATTGTTCATAAAGCCTCCTTTACTGGCTTGATTCATTGTTTGTTTCCATGTTTACAACCACCCTGCAATCCAGCAGTGGTGGTCGTGCTTGCACAATACAGGAAAAAGTGCCCGCCTCCCTGGTGGATGGGACCACAGGATGGTAGGGAGTCACCTGCGATTCTAGGGAGGCTGGTCACCATCACGGCCTTCTATTGGATACTGTTTTGATCTGCACGACGGGGAGATGCAACGGCCACTGTGCAGGGTTCCAGAGGGACATGGGTGCCGGGGACCAGATGAATATAGTCTATAGGCAGGGGCGGAATGGGACTGGAAAAAATACTAAAAGTGGCCCCATTTTGTAGTCGGGTCCAAATTGATGTAAGGCAGGGCCAGTGATATCATATTGTGGCACATTATACCTCCCCGACAGAGCCAAATACCACAAAATACTGCGGCCAGCAGCACAAAATACATCCCCAGAAACTTCCACTGGCCGGCTGTGAGGAGGGCCCAGGAGGCCCCCTGGGCATTGGCCCACCAGAAAATTTCCCTGTAAGGTCTATGGCCAATCCGCCCCTGTCTATAGGAGGTGCCCAGGCATTGTTGGGGGTGGGTATTTCTACTATTGGATAACCCCTGTAAAGGGACTGTATCATCAGGATGCCCCTGCCAATATGCCCTTTGAGGGTTGTTGTTGTTTTTATTTCACTGACTGGCATTTTTAGCTGCAGACTGTTTTTGAGCTGTCTGAACGTCTCATTATATTAGTGCTGGTCAAGCACTTTGAGTTATTGTTAGAGAATTCTAAATCGTTTTAATCATATATTTGTGTAATGGATTTATCCCTTAAAATATTTGCTTTGCTGACCAACCTCTTACCTGAGCCAATGATAGCTTGCAAAACAAATATCAGTGCGGCACGTCCTTTTAACCCCATCTTCTCAGAAGTTTGGGACATTTAGGTTATATGCCCATGTGCCAGGTTCGTCGCAAAACGTTTTGGCCACTTGCAAATGCATCTTATAGGAAGGGCAAAAATCCATGTGGCTACACGACAGCAAAAAAAACCCAAAAAAAGTGGCTGTAAAATCTGACACACAAAATGCGGCAAGTTTAAGTATAAACTTTGAGAGAAAGCACTTTACAGTAACAGAGACGTTTTTATGAGGTCGGGGTGAGGAGAGTGTTTAAAGTTAGAGAAGAAGCTGTAAATGGGGTTCACAGTTATACGATTGTAAAAGTTTTTTTTTTTCTTTTAATGAAGAGATGAACCCAAGTATACCAGCACATACAGTAATGTGCATTTACTTAATGTTATATACCTTTGTATAAACATGAATACATGTACTTGTATTGCTTTATACAATAATAAGTAAATGTTTAAAAGAAAAAAATCTGACACACTCCATTTTTCATGGCCATTTTGCATCAAGTGTGTGCGTCCATTTACCTGCCATCTATCCGTTTTTTAACACCTTGGCGACAAATGACATACTAGTACATCACAGCGGGAAGTGACTTCTCGCAAATTGACATAGTAGTATGTCATGAATATACGGGCACCGGAGCTGTTCGTGTCCAAACAGTGCAGGGGTCTGGCTGTGACTGACAGCCAGACCCCTGCTGTAAACACAGGCCGGTGCAGGCGGATTAACCCCTTATATGCCATGATCAGCGCTGCCAGTGGAATATAAAAGGATCACTCGCTCTGCCACTTCATCATCCCCCCCCCCGCACTGCAGTGACAGGAGGCTGATGGCTCTAGAGCAGGACTTTGGTGAATAACTTTGGGATTTGATTTTTCAATTTTTAAATAGGAATCCGAAGCCGACTTCAATGCGAGACTTCGGTGATGACTAATTTCCCTCGCGGAGCCCATACTTTTGAAGGCTGCACCAAGACGATTCTTCGAAGCGAAGTTTTTCAAACAAAGTTTTAAGCAAATTGACTTCAGATCTTGGATCCAAAAGTCGATTCGCTCAACGCTAATGCAACCCTTGTAGTGCCATCACAGTATACATAATGCCCCCCCCCCCCACTGTGCTCCCCTGACATCATTAGTGCCCCCTAGTATGATTAATGGCCTCCTTAGTGATCCCAAGTAGAAATAATGCCCTCTTGTAGTGGTCGCCAGAAAAAAATAATAACCCCATCCAGGGGCATTCCTTCTTTGCTGGAGCATTAAAATGTATTGGCTCTGTGGAGCCAAAGTTCGTTTCGTGTGAAGTCACGTGAGACTTCATTAATTCCTACTGTATTCATATCTACGTATTGAAAAACAATTTAGAATAGCAATCTGAACTGTCCTTTGGTACTGTCTGGTATCTCGCTACCAAAGACCAGTTCAGATTGCTATTTTAAGTTGTTTTTCAATACTAAGATATGCATACAGTAGGAATTAACAAAATCTTGCGTAACTTCTGGCGAGAAGAACTTTGGCTCCATAGAGCCAACACATTTTAATGCTGTATGGCTACAGCATTAAAATGTACGTATTTGAACGAATCGACTACGGATCTATGATCAAGCTTATTCTGCTGCATCCTGTGAGGAGCTAGTGTCCCCAGTTATTTTTTAACCTTTGAAAGGCTATAGTGTACACATTTTTTCCTATCGTCCTCCATGACGGCACTACTCAGTGATGACCTTCCGCCAACCAGGTAGGGACAAGAAGAATAAATTTGACCCTCCTCCAGCTGCTCCTCCGTGTCTTCCTGTCCCTGCCATGTGGGGAGGAGATTCACCAGCACCACTGCATTTGCTTGTGGGGCCATTCCTGTGCAGGCACACAGGAGCGGTATTTCTTCATTGCCTACCACATGTGAAAAATACCGCACCAAGGAGCGCAGCCAGTCAGAGATTGCGCTTGTGGTGACTGGACACTCAGGGGGTCCATCTGGTCATCTTTCAAGCCCCTTTGCTATCTGGCATTCGCCAGCACTAGTGTCAGAGGGATCCTGTTTGAGGTGGCTAATTGATGCTGAATAGCCCGTATGGGCACACACTTGATGTGATGAGGGCAGAAGCGAAACTTGCGTGAAGTTCTAGGCGGATGTTGCCTGCTGATCTGAGATATGAAACACAATTTAAGGATCCGTTTGGGCCTTGGTTATACTCCAGCAATCATATCTGAGCCTGGAGAGAGCATGGAGACCTCCCAATGCACTAGTGTTGCAAGTTATTGCATATGCGATGATATTATGTTTCAGTAAATGGATTTCTTATGACTGATATGTTTTCTTCCTGGTGTGTATGTTGGTCAGAGTGAGAAAAAGTCAACTCATAGGGCTAAAACAACACCAAAAGTAAAAAAATGTGCAGTATGTCTCACTAGGTTATCTGACAGCTATGCACAAAAGTTATACCAAAAATGTGCCTCTTCTATTGCAAAAGATCTGGTTTCATCCTTAAAGGGAGTCTGTCACCTCATTTTCACCAATATAACTAACACTGCCCCATAGAAGATTGCAAAAGCTTTCAAAGCATACCTGTATGTACAGTCATGGCCAAAAGTTTTGAGAATGATGCAAATATTAATTTTTACAAAGTCTACTGCTTCAGTTTTTATAATGGCAATTTGCATATACTCCAGAATGTTATAAAGAGTGATCAGCTTAACAGCAATTACTTGCAAAGTCAATATTTGCCTAGAAAATGAACTTTATCCCCCAAAACACATTTCAACATCATTGCAGCCCCGCCTTAAAAGGACCAGCTAACATCGTTTCAGTGATTGCTCCATTAACACAGGTGTGGGTGTTGATGAGGACAGGGCTGGAGATCAATCTGTCATGATTAAGTAAGAATGACACCACTGGACACTTTAAAAGGAGGCTGGTGCTTGGCATCATTGTTTCTCTTCTGTTAACCATGGTTATCTCTAAAGAAACACGTGCAGTCATCATTGCACTGCACAAAAATGGCCTAACAGGGAAG
This sequence comes from Rhinella marina, assembly GCA_900303285.1. Classification (NCBI taxonomy): domain Eukaryota; kingdom Metazoa; phylum Chordata; class Amphibia; order Anura; family Bufonidae; genus Rhinella; species Rhinella marina. The sequence continues at coordinate 60,636 of ONZH01023579.1, read as the reverse complement.
AGTATCGCAGCTAGAAAGATTGCACCTCAGTCAACAATCTATCGCATCATCAAGAACTCCAAGGAGAGAGGTTCCATTGTTGCCAAAAAGGCTCCAGGGCGCCCAAGAAAGACCAGCAAGCACCAGGACCGTCTCTTAAAAGTGTTTCAGCTGCGGGATCGGGCTACCAGCAGTGCAGAGCTTGCTCAGGAATGGCAGCAGGCAGGTGTGAGTGAATCTGCACGCACTGTGAGGCGGAGACTCTTGGAGCAAGGCCTGGTCTCAAGGATGGCAGCAAAGAAGCCACTTCTCTCCAGAAAAAACATCAGGGACAGACTGATATTCTGCAAAAGGTATAGGGAGTGGACTGCTGAGGACTGGTGTAAAGTCATTTTCTCTGATGAATCCCCTTTTCGATTGTTTGGGACATCTGGAAAACAGCTTATTCGGAGAAGACGAGGTGAGCGCTACCACCAGTCTTGTCTCATGCCAACTGTAAAGCATCCTGAAACCATTCATGTGTGGGGTTGCTTCTCAGCCAAGGGAATCGGCTCTCTCACAGTCTTGCCTAAAAACACAGCCATGAATAAAGAATGGTACCAGAATGTCCTCCGAGAGCAACTTCTCCCAACTGTCCAAGAGCAGTTTGGCGATCAACAATGCCTTTTCCAGCATGATGGAGCACCTTGCCATAAAGCAAAGGTGATAACTAAATGGCTCAGGGAACAAAACATAGAAATTTTGGGTGCATGGCCTGGAAACTCCCCAGATCTTAATCCCATTGAGAACTTGTGGTCAATCATCAAGAGAAGGGTGGACAAACAAATTCTGACAAAATGCAAGCATTGATTGTGCAAGAATGGACTGCTATCAGTCAGGATTTGGTCCAGAAGTTGATTGAGAGCATGCCAGGGAGAATTGCAGAGGTCCTGAAGAAGAAGGGTCAACACTGCAAATATTGACTTGCTGCATTAACTCATTCTAACTGTCAATATAAGCTTTTGTTACTCATAATATGATTGCAATTATATTTCTGTATGTGATAAAAACATCTGACAAACACACATAAAAACCAGAGGGCAGCAGATCATGTGAAAATATAATATTTGTGTCATTCTCAAAACTTTTGGCCATGACTGTACTATGTATCTGTATTCCATGTCCAGGAAAATCACTTTTATTCTGCTGAAAAATAGCTCCAAAGTGCCCAGCTGAAAGTGAAATTAAAAACAGCTTTCACTCCTGACTCGATTTGTAATGGCTATATCTTCTGATATACTGGATATAATGCTGTGATTCTTTTATAGTTTGAAAGGTTGGAATGCCAGCTTTCAAACAAGGTCAAACCCATATTTCTAGCTGGTACCAATCCTAAGATGTGAGCAGCTACAGCAGCGCTCTCCCTCTTTAGTCTAGTTTGCTTTGGGCACTTGGGAGCTGTTTTTCTGCAGAATAAAAGTGCTTTTCCTGGACATGTAATACAGACACAAAGTCTGCAATCTTCTGTGGGGCAGTGTCTTAGTTAAATTGGTGAAAAACAGGTGAAAGATTCCCTTTAAAGGAGGAAATGAAAATTATTAGGCAAGAGATACATGTGGTTTTAACAAAATTTGCAGCACTTGAAACTATTCCATCCACATCTAGAAGAAGAGAAAGTAAAAGTGTTTCTTCTGGGTCATCTTCAGGTTCTGATACAGAGGGTCTTTTCCAGGAGCCAAATTGAGATTCAGAATATAAGAGATTCCTTTTTTCTTCTGAGGACACAAGGCAAATAATTAACCATCTCATGGAGAGTCATTATTTGAACCTGAAGATATTTTAGAGAAAGCTTCTAATTCTAAAAAAAAAAAAAAATCATTTCCAGTGGACATGACATGGAACTATCCCTTTCTGAAGTTCAAAAAAGGCCCCCTTTTTCAATCTAGAATAGGGGAAAAGAGTGCAAAAGCAGAAGATTTTTGTTTAATACAAAAACCTCTGAACCACCCAAGCAAGGATGCCAGATAACTTGTGGGAGAAGGGTGAAAAATGTTGTTCTAGAATGGGAAAAGAGAACATCAAATCAATGGATTCTGGAGACACTAAAGACCGGTTGCAAAATTAAGTTTTCAACTTCTTCTCCCAGCCAGGTATACAGTCACGCCAGCCATGAGTTCGGAATCTGGGATTTATTATCCATGAAGATGTTGGTTCCAGTACGTCCAGACCAGTGGAGTCTGGATCACCATTCCACAGTTTTTTTTTTAGTAAAAAATCCCAGTGGAACATCTACCGTCTAATAAATCTAAAAAAGTTGAATAGATTTATCAAATACGAACATGGAATCTATAAAGTGAAACATAAATCTGTTACAAAATGGAGATTTCACGGTGTCTCTGGATTTACAGGATGCATTTTATCATGTCCCAATCTAACCCAAAGACCAAAAATTCTTGAGAATAGCTGTAGTCCTGGGAGATGTTCTACATCATTTTTAGTTTTAGACCCTTCCCTTTAGGATTACATCAGTGCCCAGGATCATTACAAAAGTTGTGCTAGAAGTAGTTGCACATTTAAAGGAAACCTGTCATCAACTTTGTGCTGCCCATACTAATGGCAAAATAAAGTACTGACAGGTGAGTTGATTTCAGCAGTCTGTCATTTAAAAGTTAAAATTAAGTGGTTACCAAGAACCAGCATCACAATCATTGCAGCTCAGGCCTGGAAAAGAGTCACAGCCACCTGAGAAGAGTCCTGGTTATTCATGAATTCCTGCTCTCCCTGCCCACCTGCTGATGATTGACAGTCTTCTACCTAGTTTTCTCCCTTTTTCTCTAGGAGGGAACTGCCAGTCATCAGCAGATGGGCAGGAGATTAGGAATAACCATGACTCTTCTCAGGTAGATTTGACTCTTTTCAAGGCCTGGGCTTCAATGATTATAATGCTGGTTACATTTAGCTCATGAGTTACTCACTGCTGAAATCAGCATTTCTGTCACTATTTTATGCTGCCCTCAGTGAGGTCACCATAAAGTTGATGACAGGTTCCCTTTAAGGAGATCAAACATTTTATTTATGTAACTTTTTTTTTCACACCGTGAGAATAATGTTTCTAAAAATCACATCAATTACGCTGGTACTGTGAAACACTGTGAATTTGCTGCCTGCAAATAGTGAAGAGGCAAAGGCCACATGTGAGCATACCTTAACCCTTTCACCCCCAGAGGTTTTTTTTTTCCGTTTTCGTTTTGTGCTCCCTGCCTTCATACAGCCATAACTTTTTTATTTTTCTGTTCACATAGCTGTATGAGGGCTTGTTTTTTGCGGGACAAGTTGTACTTTCCAACACCACCATTTAATATTGCATATGGTGTAGTGGGAAGCGGGGAAAAATTCCAAACTGGGTGAAATTGCAAAAAAAAAACAACGCAATTTTGCTACAGTTTTACGGGTTTTTTATTTATGGCGTTCGATGTTCATTAAAACTGACCAGTTACTTTCATTCTACTGATCATTACGAATCCGGCGATACCTAATAATATGTATAGTTTTTCTTGTGTTTTGATAGTGATAAAATAATTATAAAGTTGGAATTTTTTTTTGTCATATCTTGATCCCTATAACTTTTTGGTACTTATGTGTATGGAGCTGTATGGGGGCTCATTTTTTGCGGGGCGATCTGAACTTTTTATTGATACCATTCTGGGGTGTGTATGACTTTTTAATCGCTTTTTATTTAATTTTTTTTAGAAAAAAAAGCTACAAAAAATGGCGAATCGGCCATACGGGAAAGAAATGTTTATATTTTTATAATATGGGCGTTTTCGCACGCGGCGATACCCATGATGTGTATTTTTTTATTTTTTTACTACTTTTATTTTTATTTTGGGAAAAGGGGGGGTTGAACTATGGGTTTTTTTTTGTTTTTTTTTTAACTTTATTTAATTTTTTTACACTTTTTTATAGTTCCCATAGGGAACTATTACAAGCAATCATCTGATTACTTATATCATAGACTCCAATGCACTAGCATTGGAGTGTATGATTTTAATGCTTTCCTATTACACAGAAGGGCTCCATAGGAAAGTCTATGCAGCAGCCTCCTGTCATTGACTATGATAGGGGCTGCTGTATACATACTCCAGTTCCTCCGATCGCCACACGGGTGTGCCGGAGTAACACCGGAAGCGCGCGCTTCCGGTGTTTTAAGCCCTCGGATGCTGTGGTCAGGATTGACCGCAGCATCCGAAGGGTTAAATGTCCGCGATCGGCATTACTAGAAACAGCGATAGCAGCTAGAATCAAGCAACTGGTCTTGTTTGAAAGACGACAGTCCAGCAACAGAGGAGAAATCACTGTTAGCGGGTAACACCTGTTTTTACTTTCACTTTCAGCTGCATTTACAGCATCCCGATTTCTATCAGTGATATATTCCTCTGTACTGAACATATTGCTGTCATTCTGGTATTGTCTGAAAGCTTGGAATGTCTGCAAACAAGACCAGTTGCATGTTTCTACTTTAGGTGGTTAAAGGAGGGCTCAGAGTGCCTACTTCATCAAATTATCAGGCCGCCCAGTTGGCCCTTCTTCAATCATCTGAGGATGCTCTTGCCTGGCTCCTACTTGGAGACCATCCTTTTTACTGTTGGTTCATTTCTTTGGTCTCCCTTTACCTCTTGACCTATTATTACTAATCCTTTTATCAACCAGTCTCTTAAAGTGGTATTCTTATCTCAGACATTGATGGCATATTGCTTGGATATGCTATGCTAGGAAAGCAGCCAAGCATGCATTGTCAACTGCTATCAGTGTTCTGAATCAGTCCCATTGCGGTGAATGAGAAGTGGTTGTGCATGCACAGTGTGCTCTCCATTTACCACTATGAGACTTCTGAAAATTGCTCGCTCAGCGATATTTGGAACTCCCATAGCAGTGAATTGGGAGCATGCCGCACATATGCTGTGTGTTCTCTTTCACTTTGGGGGGCCCTGTTCTGGAGATAAAAGTGGGTCCCAGGGGTGGGACCTGCACTTATCTGACATCGATGACATATCCTAGCAGTACGCCATCAATGTGTCAGATGGGAATACCCCTTTAAAGTCTTGGATTCTATAAAATTCTCAGCTAAATCAACCCCCCCCTCCATTTACCTTTATGGCCGCTAATGAAAAAGCCTTTGTTTCCTCCAGGCATTGACTCCCCGGGGTTGTTTACCCTCTGGACAAATAACGGGCTACCATCTCTAAGGTCTACCATCTACTTTATCTTTGAGGGTATTTCCTCTTTTGACTCACTAAAGTGATGATTTGAACTTTTATCTTCAGAAATAGTCTGTTACCTCCAACTTAAACATCTCTACCCTCCTTAAGAGTACAACTACTCCTCTAACATTGTCTTCGTTCAAAACATATTGTCTGCACTACCCACAAGCTCTAGAGGCCTCATTACACAAATGTACTCGAACCTGGTTCATTGTTATCGAAACCCAGTTCACCATTATCTCAAAAAGCCAGACCAGATTTGGGTTCCACCTTGTCCAACAAGCAAAACTGGTAATCCACATGTCAGTGCCCAAAATACGCTGATGACTAAAACTTCATTTAAAGTGTTATTTCAATGGTATTTAGTCCCATCCTAGGATAGCCCACATGGTGCCAGGCTACCCGCCTAACTGTTTTAGGGGGGATCTCAGTTCCTCAATGATACATTACATATTTGGTGGGCTTGCCCCCCGAGTGAAAAGGCTCTGGATTTGGGTCTCTTTCCTCATTAATATGGTAATGGGTCACAACTTCTGGAAGGACCCTTGGGAGCACTGTTACATAGGAGGATCCCAACACTAAGCAGATGGCCTGGAAGAAGAACTCTGTATTTTTCTGAGGTAATGAGAGGATTAGACTTTTATATGATTAATGAGAAGCTGACTTCTAGCAGATCACCATGACATTCTTGGAGATCTAGACCCAGGGGCGTAACTACCATAGCGACAGACCGTGCGATTGCTATCGGGCCCAGGGCAAGAGGGGGCCCAGTCTTAGTTGGGATCATCTCCTCTTCTACTGAAGGTGAAAACTTGGTCAGGACTCCACCCTCTAAAGGAATAACGGACTAAAGGTCATTGCCCTGCGTGGGGGGGGGTTTGGTTTGATCCTTGCTATGAAACCCTTACTTCTCTATGTACACCACTGTCTAAACCAGGGATCAGCAACCTCCGGCACTCCTGTTCTGAAACTACAACTCCCAGAATGCTCCATTCACTTCTATGGGAGTTATAAGAACAGCCGAACATGTTGCATGCTGGGAGTTGTATTTCCCAGCAGTTGGAGTCCCGAAGGTTGCTGATTCATGGTCTAGACCCCTTGGATGAACTACTTTCTTGCTGACCAGCAGAACAGGTCATTGCTCTCCATACAAGTGTATGCCTACTCTTTATAACCCTCCTGTGAAAGAACCCCCCCACCTGTTTGCCTTGCGCATGTCTAATGTAAGTGTCTTAAATGTGCTTGTGTCATTTAACACTGGTTGTGGTTCGTCCATGTACTTTTTTTTTTTTCTCTTTTTCTTTCATCTTAACACTCATTTATCTTGGTGGCCTTATCGAATTTTGCTATTGTTCAGCAATATAATGTGACCATTGTTTTTGCTGATCATTTCTTGGTCTTTATGCTCTGATGGGCTTGCCTATTTTTCGTTTGTACAATGTTATGTTTGAACAAAACTGGAAAAAATAAAAAAATCTGCATTAGAGATTATCATAAAAAAAGATTTAAAAAAAAAAAGATTCACAAAGGATTAACCACTTCCATACCTGCACCATATATATCGCCAATAGCAGGCCATGTTAGCAAAAAGCCTAGGGGTGTTGTACCACTCCTTGCATTTCCGATCATTGCAATTGGCTGCTCAATGTATAAATCTCTCTCAATATATATAATCCACATAAATTAGCACCAGAGTTCTTGCCCACTGTGCCCATGATCACCAGACGAACATTCAGAATGTACAAATAGGCAAAGGACCACAGTATCACAGGCTCCAGCTGTTGCTCCAAACTGTTGTACTGCTGAAATGTCAGATTTCTGTGTGGTGGACATGACTGCCTGAATAGACCAGGGGTTGGAAATATTTTTACTGCCAAGAGTCATTTGGATATTTCTAACATCAAATATCACTACACCCCTTGAAAAATTAATTAAAGGGAGTCTATCACCTGATCTCAGTGTCATAGACCGCTCAGATCAGGCTCTAGACCCCTTTACACATGTTACCACAGTACCGTTGGCTGAATTGTCCCACGCCGTATATGCCAGATTGTCCTATCTGTCAATCACCCCCCGCAAGTGCCCGGAACCTCGCTAAAGCCGGAAGGAGCCCAAGCCTCTGGGCTATTACTAATGCAAACGCCGTCCTTCTCCAGCATCCGTTCCGCCCAGTATTCTAATATTCCTCTCCGCCTCCTGTAACTAAATAGAATACTGGGCGGAACAGATGCTGGAGAAGGGCGGCGTGGCGAGGTTCCGGGCACTTGCGGGGGGTGATTGACAGATGGATTAAAAGTGTTTTTCTGGCATATACGGTGTGGGACAACTTAGCCAGCGGTACTGTGGTAACATGGGTAAAGGGGTCTAGAGCCTGATCTGAGCGTTCTATGACACTCAGATCAGGTGAAAGACTCCCTTTAAGGGGTGTAGTGTAAAATAGGGTCACTTCTCGGGTGCTGTTTTTTATTTCAGATTAGAGCTTCTGCAATTGTCAGCCATTACTGTGTAAATCACCAGAATTCTTAAATTCAAGACATTTTCAGGACTCTTCCTAGAGCTGGCCACCCAATCGAACTAAGCAGGAGGAAAGGGCCTTTGAAAGAGAGATGCCCAAGAACCCAGTAGTCACTCTGGCTGAGCGCCAAAGATCCTCTGTGCAGATAGGAGAAGGTCAAGCAACAATGCAAAACTCCACCAATCCGGGCTTTATGGTAGAGTGTCCAAAAAGCAGCCCTTCCTCAGTAAAAGACATATGGAAGGTGTTTTTTTTCAAAGCACCTAAAGGACTTACAGACTAAGAAACAAGATTCTCTGGCCTAATGTAACCAAAATGCAACTTTTTGGCCTCAATTCTAAGCATCATGTCTGAAGGAAACCAGGCATTGGACAATACCGTCCCTACAGTGAAGCATGGTGGTGGCACCATCATGCTGTTGGAGTGTTTTTCAGTGATTGTGACAGGGAAACTGGTCGAGAGAAAGCTGAATGGCGCAAAGTCCAGAGATATTGTTAATGAAAACCAGATCCAGAGTGCTGTAGACATCAGACTATGTCAAAGGTTCACCTACCAACAAAACAATGACCCTAAGCACACAGTCAAGACAACACAGGAGTGTCTTAGGGACAATTCTGTGAATGTCCTTGAGGGGCTCAGCTAGAGCCCTGACTTGAACCCAATCGAATATCTCTGGAGAGACCTGAAAATGGCACTCTACTGATAGTCCATCCACCCTGACAGTTTGAAAGCATCTACAGTGAAAATTGGCAGAAAATCCTCAAATCCAGATGTGCAAACCTTGTGGTATCATACCCAAGAAGACTGGAGACTGTAATCGCTGCCAAAGGTGCTTCAACTAAGTCCTGAGTAAAGGGTCTGAATACTTATGTCAATACAAGATTTTAGTTTTCCCTTTTTAATAAATTAGGCAAGATTTTGAACATTCTGTAGTAGTTACAGGAGGTAGGTGTTAACAGTGATAACACTGTGTATTGGTGTGCATAGAGAGATAGCTGTCAGTCACTGATGACCCCTCCCTCCTGTACCTATAGCTCTTCACAGGAGGTAGAGAAAGCAGAGCTATAAATGTATAAATTACAGGTTTTATTGAATCTTTTCCCATAAATATATATATATATATATATATATATAGATATATATATTAAGGGATCAATTCCTCTCTCAGGGGGTCACCATCACACACTTCTTCATAACACGGGATTTTCAAGTCCACACAACTTTATTTTCACACTTTTTGCTCCAGCAAGAAACAAATCCATCAAAACAACACCTGCCGGCTGGGCTCTGACTACACATAGTTCAGCTAACTCACCTAAATACATACGCTGTTCACACACAGCTTTTAAGTGCGGCTTCCTCAGCCGTTCAATCCATTAACCTCCTGGCTATGACTACAACCGTACCTTTGGGGGGAGATGGTCCAACAGTCCTCCTGACTCTGACCGTGTGACCCTCTTCTCCTAGGGTCACTGGACCCCCCCAAACTTCCAAGCTACATTGAGCCTTGTGGCCCCTCAGCCCTCGTGGCTGAGACCACACACACAGAGCCTCCGCAGGCTCTAACCTCTCAGGCATCCTCAGCCTTTCTCTCTCTCAGGCTTCCTCAGCCTTGTGGCCCCCCATCCCTTCTGGCTGGGACCACACGGGCCCTCTCCAGGTCTGTTCCCTGGGGCCCTCTCTCTCTTTCTTACACACAGTGCAGGTTAACTTATCCCTGCCTGATTAATCCAACTGGCCTCACTTAGGGCCAGGAAAAACCTGTGACGGATTAGGGTGTGCGGACTGGAAGACTCCCACTTCCAACCTGTCTCCCAGTCCAAGAAATCCAGCCCATGCAACATTAAACAAAAACCAGGATTTCAATTCTCACCTGGCTAAAACCAGGTGAGACACACACCCCACACATCACCACAATATATATATATCTGCTCAGCTCCTCCTGCTCTATAACCTGCTGCTTTCAGATTGCATTGCATATCGCAGTGACAGGTCCTCTTTAATCTAGGGTAGCAAGGAGTGTGTGAGGAAGACCAGTGTTACTTTACACAATACCCCCATAGGGTTCCCTAGCTGAAGAATGCTCCTGTGGGAGTTATTAAATATTAGGGTTAATTCTACCTGGACATAGGAGTGGTGTTGTGGCACTATTAGTATTACCTAGGCCAGGGATCTCACTGATTTTAACATCCCAGTTTCCTATGTGCTGTCCGAGTGCCTCATAGAAAGAGGGGGAGTGGAAAGAGGAAGGAAATTGTGTGGGGTATGCTACATATCCTAATGCTGTACAGTTGGCTGCTACATTTGTATATCCCTGCATCCTCCAAATCTTCTCCTTGCTCCCCCGACGTCACAGAAGCAGAGCGCCGTAATCTCGCGCATGCGCGAGTACGACGCTTGTCAGTTCCGGCATAGTGTTCCTTCCCTGTGCTGGCATCAGAACTGTGCATATGCAAGCTGGCACGTGCAAGATTATGGCACTCTGTGTGACGTCGGGGGAGCAAAGAGGAGATTCGGAGGATGCAGGGTGGTGCTGGGCTCCTTCTGAGTGGGCACGGCTGGGCTCCTGTAACGTTGGTAACCGCCCCCTGGGCTCCTTATAAGCCTCATTTGCATATGTATAATATTTTTTAATATTTATTTTATTATTTTAATTTTATTATTTTTTTACTAAATAAAGGCACTCAGAGCTATAGGAAATGTATATTGTGAACGGACAGAATCCCTTAAAATCAATATCCCATAATTCATGTACTCCCCATGCTACCTCCATGGCCAGTTCAAGGATCTACTGCATCTGTATGAATACACAAGTCTCACACAACACATACACTCACATATCCCCTAAGATCTAATAATTAGCCACTTTGAGGGGCTGTGCTAATTGGCATTTAGCTAGGTAGCAAACCGTACACCATGCACACCCCCACAGATCCGCTATTGCAAAGGGTATACTAGACATCCCAATGCCGTAGACAATTGTCAGCAGAGAAGCATTCCCTCCCGGCAATCGTCAGATAGCTAGTGGAGGACAAAGCTGTTATTACATGCAACGATGTCCTCCATGGCATTGGCATCGCTATGCCATCGCTCGTCCCCATGCGGGGCAGCGGCATCCTGGCGGCAGACGGCTATTACACAGCACGATCTGCCGAGAGAGTGTGTGCATGGTGAATGATCTGCTGCTTAGCTAGACGCCAATTAGCACAGACCTCGAAATGGCTGATTATTAGAACTTGTAAGTGAGTATAAACATTGTGTGAAACTTGTATACTCAGATAGACATAGTATAAGAAATCCCCTCGAAGTGGCTGACTGGGACTACCAGGACATTAGGAATATATGGGGAGTACATGAATTACAGGATACTGACCTAACCGCAAACACTGTTATCTGTTCCCTAGAGTGATATATACCATAAGCCTGCATCAGCAAGATGACATAATGGTAACAGCCAACTGTATAGTACTAGGACATATAGCATACTCCGCATTCTTAACTTCCTCTCTCTGGCCCATATCCCCCCCCCCCCTTTTCTATCAGGTACCAGGGCAGCACATAAGGAACTGGGATGTTAAATCCAGGGAGATCCCTGGACTTGATTTCAATCACTCTTGCCCAGGAGCACCATCATTAGCCTGTGTTAAGTACTTACAATAGGGGATCTGTGAGTGTGTGCATGGAGTATGATTTGCTTATAATCATTATTATGCTGTATACATTGTGTGACACTTACATATTCATACAGACACAGTATAGCCTGAAGTGGCTTAGAGTTCCAGAGCATTTAAGGGTTTGTCTCATGATGGACAATGGGGGCATATCTCTAGGATTTGCGCCCATTGTCTTATAGGTGCGGGTTCCGCACCTATATCCAGAACGGAACCCCGAAAGTGGAAGAAGGCGCACTGTGCATGCGCATCCACCCTCCATTAATTTTCTATGGGGCTGGAGAAAATAGCAGAGCACTGGCTCGTTTATTTCTGTCGGCTCCATAGAAATGAATGGGAGCGGTGGCCGCACAAGCTTTTCTATGGGGAGCCGGCTTGGTGGTGGTGGCCGGACCGGAGTCCTCCAGCCACCACCTTGCGGAGCTCCATTCTGGATATAGGTGCGGGTCCCATATAAGACAATGAGGGCATATCCTAGCAATATGTCCCCATTGTCCATCATGAGTCAACCCCTTTAAAAGTGCAGCATGGGGAGTGCATGAATTACAGGATATTGATTTAAAGGCAAATGCTACTAATTTGAATAAGAGGACTTGATATTTGTCCCCCGATAATGATATATACCATTAGCATGCATTTAAGTAGGAATATACAAATGTAGCAGCCAACTCTATCGCATTAGGATATATAGCATACTTCACAGAATTTCCTTCCTGTCTATGTATCTCCCCTCCTCCCGCTTTCTATGAGCACCTGGGCAGCACATCAGGCCTAGGTAATCTTCTTAATAGCCCCACAACACCATTGCTATCCCCAGGTGGAATTAACCCCATTAGCACACTTCAGCTAGGGAACCTTAGGTATCAGCCATATAATTGCTAACAACCATTCGTAAGAACGCTAGTTAGCGATTATCCGACAATTGCCTGATGAACGAGCGAAACACTTGTTCTTCGAGTAATTGCATCTTTCATGCGGTCACCTAAATCATCATTTGCCAGCAGCAGATCGTGTTGTCTAAACAACCTCTGCTGCCAGCAAACAATGATTCTATACGGGGGAGAGCAATGACATTAGTGATGGCTCCTCCCCATACTGTGGAGGAGATCACTGCATGTAAATGCTGTGGTTTCCTTCACTGATGAGCAGATGGTTGCCGGGAAGGAACGGTTCCTTCACAACAATCGTCTGCTAGATTGTGCAGTGTAAAGGGACCTTAAAGGGAACCTGTCATCTCCGAAACACCCCCTGAACTAGAGTAACAGAAGTATAGTGTAAGTGATGCTGAATCCGAATATGTAAGTTTTATCTTCATACTCACTTCCATTCCGACGCTGTGCTCCCACAAACCTGCAGTAAAATACACTTCTTTGAGTCCTCTCCATTATGTGAGTGAGCACTGGAGTCCACTGAGTGCATTTTACAGTAGGTTTGTGGGAGCACAACATCAGAATGGAAGTGAGTATGAAGATAAAAATTACATAACCAGACTCGACGTCACTTACACTATACACTGCTTACTCTAGTTTGGAGGGTGTTTCAGAGCTGACAGATTCCCTTTAAGGCTAGGTTCACATCTGCGTTCAGTGGCGGACTGGGAACTTAAAGTGCCCCTGGAAAAAATACTAAAAGTGGCACAGTTTTGTAGTTGGGTCCAAATTAATGGAAGGCAGGGCCAGCAATACCATATTGTGGCACATTATACCGCCCCAACAGAGCCAAATACCACTATCCATCACAAAATACTGCCAGCAGCACAAAATACATCCCCAAAAACTTCCACTGGTCTACTGTGAGGAGGGCCCCCTGGGCATCAGCCCGCCGGGAAATTTCCCTGTAAGGTCTATGGCCAATCTGCCCCTGTCTGCGTCCTTAATTCCATCGGGGAACAGACTGCTAGAATTCACTATATCCAGCGTACATGCCAGCCCTTGGCCGGACAAAATATGTTACATGCAGAAACACTGCTCGATCTTATTACAGTGAATGGGGATCCAGCTGTGCCAGATATGGTAAACTCCGGCAGTCTGTTACTCCTTCTAAACAGACTTGCCAGAAACAAAACCGCAGATGTGATCCCAGCCTAAGGCAGTGTGAAGTAACGCTGGCCTTCCTCACACACTCCTTGCTACCAGGATTAATAATTTAATCCCCTATTGGTTAGTTTCCAGAAGTTCACGTTTTTAAATAATTTAATTCTATTTTATGAAGTATTTTATTATTAAATGTTAAGTTTTAGGGAAATAGGGTGACAAGCTGACAAAAGAATTTTGTTTGAAGTAACCTCTAATAAGCTTCAGGCCTAGTGGCCTATAAGAGTGATTTATAGCAGTGCAGGAGCTATTGGCTTCCATGCCCCACTGCAATATTCAACTGTATTTCCCTCCTCAGATACAGTTGAATTTGTGGCAGCAACAATTTTCGGGGCTCTGGTTAAAACAACCAGGGTCCTGGCCCTGGATATTTTGGCCTAGTGATGCCTTGTTGACTGATGTGTATTGCTACCTTTACATATCGGCTGATCATTTTATTTCCCAATTCCCCTTATATGGGTTATTTCAGTAGAAGTTTAGGGATAAGCGGCTGCCAGACACTTCTGTTGCTCCTTACACTTTGGGGAACCGAAGCTTATATTCCCCTGAAGAAAGGTCTGTCTTCATACACTTTGGGATCTGCAGGGCCATGTTTTTTCTTTCCACCAAAGATGAAACAAGCAGACAATGAAGTAAACAATAGCGATGTTGATGTCATGTTTGACAGGAAGCTTCCTTTTAGTTTCAAATATATTTATTGAATAAAGATATATTGATAAGACAGAAATGTATAAAAGTCAGGGTCGTACCTCCATCAGCTGTTTCGAGCAACTGCCAGTACTGGAACTATACAGTGGATGGAGGACTCCTGTGCCAGGTTACTGCAGCTTATCTCCCATTCACTTGAACAGGAGTTGAGCTGCACTACCCTGGCACAGCTTGTGCTTCAGGCTCTGTTGGCAGCCCAAAATAACTGATAAGTGAGGTTGCAGGGTATCATACCCCCAGTGGTTTGATTTTAAGAACCTATCCTAAGGATAGGCCATCAGTATCTAAGTCCTGGAAAACCACTTTAAGATGACTTCACCTATGATTAATGATATTGGGAATTAAAATTTTACAGGCAGTGCTTTGAATTGCAGATTCCACAATTTTCCTCATGATGTTCTTGTTTATTGAACACTTTAGGATTGATGAGTGTCGGTGACTGAATGTTGTGTTTAAAAGGCAAAGCTAACACAGAAGTAATAGAAAAATAACACAGGATGGTAAAACACAGTGTCCAGTGTCATGGCCTGATAATTAAGTAGCAAAGTCCTAACATTCCTGTTGACAGCCATCACTTTCTTCAAGTTTTCCATACTGGTACAATGCCAAAGGCGTCTTCTGATCTTTAAAAATTGTGTGCAAATAGTTTACATGCAATAAGATTATTCACTTAGTCCTCTTTCACACTAGCGTTAGCACGGCTCCGGCACCTAAAGGGTGCCAACGGATCCGTGCTAACGCTATACATGTGTGGAGCCAGAGCAGCGCTCCGGCCCCACACATGACACACATTGAAACAAGACACAGACATACATACAAACAAACATACAGACATACATACATACAGACATACATACATACTCACATACTCCAGGGACGCCGGCAGAACGTCTTCACGCGCCTCCTGCGCGCAGTGCTGACGATTCCCCACAGCGCCCTCTACTGGGCGCAGTTGGGAAACGTCATAGCTGCGCGCAGGAGGCGCGTGAAGACATGCTGCCGGCGTCCCTGGAGTATGTGAGTATGTATGTATGTCTGTATGTATGTCTGTATGTATGTTTGTATGTATGTCTGTATGTATGTAGCCGGATCCGGAATGACCCCCCATTGAAAATCAATGGAGGACAGATCCGGATTACTGGTGTGTCCACACCAAAAGGATCCATCCCCATTGACTTGCATTGGGGGTCATTCCGGATCCGTCTTGGTGCGGATGCCTGGACCGGAGAGCCAACCGCAGCATGCTGCGGTTTGTTCTCCGGTCTGAAGACGGAACGGAATGCTTTCAGGAGCATTCCGTTGTCTTCAGTTCAGTTTTGTCCCCATTGACAATGAATGGGGACAAAACTGAAGCGTTTTTTTCCGGTATTGAGCCCCTATGACGGAACTCCATACCGGAATTTAAAAACGCTAGTGTGAAAGTAGCCTTACTAATGTCTGTCACATAACCAAGGTACTAGTGTTGTACGAATGGTTATCTCACCATCCCTATAGTATGGGAAGTCATAGATAACATGTTCTACCATTCCCCCTCCTTGTCTCTGGATGGATTGTGTTTCTCATACAGGGCAGCTGATTATGCCTTATACCTTGCACCAGAGTGGAATGAAGGCAGTTAATCATGGGAACTGTAGTCTTTTACATAGTATTCTCACCCACATCAAGCCATGACAACCTCAGAACCTTTCAACTATGGGGGTATCACCTGGTGAGCATTCAAACACTATAATATAGGTATGCAGTCTATATCTATTTGGGAGTGTACTGAAGTGGATCACATGTTCTATTTATGATTTAAATTGTAGATTGGCGACATGTCCTATATAGATGGGTGTGAGCTGTGCAAAACATAGAAGCCATAAATCTCCTCAAGTAACTCCTACAGATTTCCTCTGCATGAAATGGCTGCTCATCAGTTTCAGATGGATAGAAGCAACAAAGGTGAAGTAACTACAGTATATAGAGTCCACAGGTGGACAGTATACAGCTGTTTGGACCAGTGTTGTAGATAGAAGTTGCAAAGTTACCAATTTCAGTCGAGCGCTAATGGTCCATAGTCCATCTACATAATAATAGACATTAGCGGAGCAATTATTTTTCTGTAAATACACAATCATGCAGCGACAGTACCTTAGAGTACGTTCACATATGTGGTAGAGGATCTAGCACTCTGTTCTATGCCGGATTTCGGCAATGCCCAATTCTACAGTTGACTATAATGGGGTCCGGCAATGAACCTGCCAATTTCTGGCATAAATGTTCGAACAGACAAACACTGCTGCATGCAGTAACAATGCCCTTCTATAAGGCAACCTGTTAAAGCCCCAGTAGTAATAAAGCCAATCTATAAGGCACCCATAGAGCCAACAGTAGTAATAAACCCCCCCTATAGTGGTCCCAGTATTTATAAAGCCCTGATGCAGTGCCTCCCAAAGTTAAAAATGACCCCTGTAATGCACCCTGTATTACAATTCCCCCTGTAGTGGCCATATGTATAAAGCAACCTAACCTGCCCCCCACCCCCCATGTATAATGTCCTTTGTAGTGCTCTGGTCTGTATTATTATATCTCCCTGTACTGCCTCCTGTATTATAATTCCCCCTGTATTATAATGCCCATTGCGGTGTTCTGGTTTGTATTATGATGTCCCACCATAGTGCCCCAATGTAGTATAATGCCCCCTGTAGTGGTAGTATGTATAATGCTCTCAACTCCCTGTAGTCTCCCTGTAGTGAAATGCCCCCTGTAGTGCTAGTATGTAAAATGCTCTCCCCTCCCTGTAGTGCCCCGTATTATAACACCCTCTGTAATGCTCCCTGTAGTCCTAGCATGTATAATGCTCTCACCCTCCCCCTGTAGTATAATGCCCCCTGTAGCGGTAGTATTTATAATGCTCCCCCCATAGTGCTGTGAAGATACGAAATGTGCAGCACCTGAAACTAAGGATACTGGAAGCCTGTGCTTGCATTTCTTCTGCGGTGTTGCTATCAGTGTGTGAAGAGTGGGAGAAGAGGGTTGCATTGACAATCCAACACAATAGGCAGCACTTTGAACACATTTTATAAGTGGTCAGAAACTTGTAAATAACTCATGAAAGAATAAAGTTACGTTAAAACCAAGCAAACCATTGTTTTTCTTGTGAAATTCTCAATACATCTGATTTGTCACATGACCCTCTTCCCATTGAAAAAACTAAAGTTGGATCCAAAATGGCCGACTTCAAAATGGCCACCATGGTCATACTAATGTGCCACAAACAGGAAGTTAATATCACCAACCATTCCCATTTTATTTAGGTGTATCCATATAAATGGTCCACCCTATATATATAATGCTCTCATCCTTTAGTATTCTTCACCACCACCTTCCCACCTATGACTTGAGCTGCCAAGTCCCAGAGCTGGTGGTCACGGGCTGCATGATGACCTGGTCACCAATTCCTATGTCATTGCGACCTCCTGCACTGTTCTACTAACTCATAGGTACCTAGCGGCCTGAGTCCTATAAGGCTGAATGACGAAGATGACAGCCATAGGCTCCATGCCCTGCCATAAACCCCTCAGAGGATCAACAGTAGGTCTGTATAATATATACTGTACACATGATATCTGTCATTCTGTTCCTGACTGTAATAAGCAGATAACTACAGTAAACTGATTTACACAGACCAAGTAGTGGTGCTTATCAGTAGGCTCAATGGCCAGTGTGAAAACTGTAATTTTTTAGGATTTAAAAAAATAATAATAATGACATGGAAAATTAAAAATAGCACCAAAAATTCTTTAAAATTATGTCTAACTATAAAATTAGCTTTAAACAATAGGTCATTTTTTAATTCCCTTTAGACTAGTCCGTACTGAATTAACTTACCATAGTATAATGACCCTCAATACAACTAGATTCCAGCTGTCACAGGTGTAATAAAACGTTAGTGAATTGCTTCACTTCTTACATACTAAATTTACTAATTCCTATTTATTTTCCTACCTGTCTGTGCATTAATTAAAGGGTGCATATTCCCTTAAGGCTGGTAATTTGGCATCAGAAGTAATGGTGCCGTTAGCATTTTGCCTATGGGAATAAATACAGTATTTAAATAGATTATACCTGTGTTCATGCAGGACACAAAATTCAAGGCAGACACAGATTATTATATCTCCAGCTGGTTCTAATTGGATTGTAATGAATGTAAAACTGAATCCTTTCATCTGAAGCTACGGATTTGTCAGTCAGCCCTTTGTGTTTCATGCTGTGGTAACAACAGTTTCCATCATTTCCATTTTTTATTTAGGTTATTTCCATTGCAGGTTATTTTTTCCTGTCAACTGTCATATGTTAGTTATGTATGCAGGTGACATTGGATAATTTATAAGTGTGCACCTGAGGCCTTATGAGACGCTGCCATATTGTGGTCTGAAATTAGTTTGAGGGCTTCATTTGGCTGGATTCACACACAGCATATCGGACAAGTTTTTTCTGTATCTCCACTGTTTTGTGGTGTTTTTCCTTGTGGTGTTTTTGGTCATTGTGGGTTTATTTGTGGAACCACTTTGTCCCCATGTAGTCCAAACTGCATACTACTGCCTAACCCGTTACTAAAACCCGTCTTTTTAATAACCTTCTCATTCTCAAGTTTGATATGTGTGTGTGTGTGTGTGTGTATATATATATATATTTATATATATATATATATATATATATATATATACAGTACAGACCAAAAGTTTGGACACACCTTCTCATTCAAAGAGTTTTCTGTATTTTCATGACTTTGAAAATTGTAGATTCACACTGAAGGAATCAAAACTATGAATTAACACATGTGGAATTATATACTTAACAAAAAAGTGTGAAACAACTGAAAATATGTCTTATATTCTAGCTTCTTCAAAGTAGCCACCTTTTGCTTTGATTACTGCTTTGCACACTCTTGGCATTCTCTTGATGAACTTCAAGAGGTAGTCACCTGAAATGGTATTCCAACAGTCTTGAAGGAGTTCCCAGAGATGCTTAGCACTTGTTGGCCCTTTTGCCTTCACTCTGCGGTCCAGCTCACCCCAAACCATCTCGATTGGGTTCAGATCTGGTGACTGTGGAGGCCAGGTCATCTGGCGTAGCACCCCATCACTTTCCTTCTTGGTCAAATAGCCCTTACACAGCCTGGAGGTGTGTTTGGGGTCATTGTCCTGTTGATAAATAAATGATTGTCCAACTAAACGCAAACTGGATGGAATAGCATGCCGCTGCAAGATGCTGTGGTAGCCATGCTGGTTCAGTATGCCTTCAATTTTGAATAAATCCCCAACAGTGTCACCAGCAAAGCACCCCCACACCATCACACCTCCTCCTCTATGCTTCACCCTTTGCAAAGGGTGAAATCTGCACTAAAAAGCTGCACATACGGCAGCTTTTTTGCACATCGGAGCGCATATGGTCGTGTGCAAGGACCCTAATAGTAAGGCCGTCTGCACACTGTGGGTGGATCCGCACAAGACCCATACAAAACATATCCGCACCAAAATCGGCAATATCTATTTTTGGTACGGATTCATTAGAAAAGGGTGGAAATCCACAGCTAAAACCGTAAACATAACATGACAGGTCAATTTCCACACAGCAAAAAATCTGCTGGTATTGTTCCGCGCTGCGTTTTTTTCTGCACCATAATCCACACGCAAAAAATGCATGTATTCTGCAACGTGTGCAGGTGGCCTATATTCTTCAAAGAGATTTAGGCAATTTTGGCACTGAATACTAGCAGTGTAGTCATCGTATTTTTCACAAAAACGCCCTGTCATTATCAAGACAAATTCCAGAAGAAAAACGTGTCGTCTTTGGTTGCAATTACTTTAACTAAAGGAGATGCAACCAGTTATTACTTTAAGGGACAGTTAGTTTTTCACATCCTAGGACATGTCCATCTGTGGGCCTTCAAAAATGGCCATGTGAACAAGCCCTAGACTACCATTGTTCTTAAAATCGACGGCACTTTTTTTAACGGCATCACATGTCTGTTTTGAGAACGTGTGTAAATGCAGCTTTTAGTCATTTCTATGGGACTCATATCAGTGCCAAAGTGCATCATTTTTTCTTCAGTCTTGTTATGATGATGCCATTTTTTCACATTGAGGTCAATGGATGACAGATAACAAAAAAGGACATAAATCTAGGCCAAATATGACAAATATGTAATAACAAGGCACAAAAGGCATAACAACCAGATTGCTCCAAGTCTTAGTTATATTTTAAGTGATCTCCCTATCCAACTGTTTGTATAGACACATAGGTGTGGTTCACCTGATTAATACACTGTTTTTATTTTCTTCATCTGAGGCTCCGTTCCTGAGTTATGATACTTTTTCTTAATATACAAATTAGGCCTTTGGTGCAATGATGGTGTCAGTGCTCTCGTTGCACCCAAGCTCCACTCCTTTTTGTAGCCAGCCCCTGTCTTGCTGCTTTGATTGACAGGTTCTGGCAGTGGAAAAGCAGCGAGGGAGGGGCTGGTCACAGAAAGGAGTAGAACTTGGGTGCTACAAGAGCACTGGTGATGTCCTCATTGCATGAAATGCCTAATTTGCATATTAAGAAAAAGTATCACGATTCGGGAACGGAGCCTCCGATCAAAAAAAAAAGAAATTATTCAGTATTATTTTTTTTTTTCATCCCTGTCTGGAGGCATTTTGGTATTAGTTCTGGTGATCTGGAACTGCACTCTCTGGTTAATGTAGTTGTATTCTACAGTAAATCCACTTTGGGATACATTTAGGGTACGGCCACAGGGGAGAAGCTGTATCTGTCCTTTATATTTTCTCTCGTTTTATGATCCGCTGCTGATTTTGGTTTCCAAACCTGACTGTGTGGCTTTACTCTTATAAAACTAGTATAAATCAAGCTGAAGACAACTAGTAAGATTTTGGGTACGCATTCCCTGTACACAGAAGGCTATGTTCACACTTGAACTGTTGTCTCCAGAGGCTCCTTTTGGGGCCACCATAGTAGATTCCATCAGAAACAGTGGAGAGAAAAGTCCTGCATGCGGAACTTTTTTATTTGGGCTTCCAAATGGAAACTGAATGGTCCCCATCGCAGTCAGTAGAATCTGTCTGTCTCCTTTCAGGTCACTTCTCTGTGGAATCCAAGAGTTCCATCATTTTTGCTGTGCTGCTCCTATCACAGAGCAGAACAATGGCAATCATTATGCAAGTGTGGAAGAGGCCTAATATTGTTTTGACAAAACGAAAGGTGCTATTCTCCCCATAAAATATGACTGAATTTCACTCTCTCCATAGGATATTGTTGGTTGCCAGCATCTAGGTGTTTGCAAAGATTTTTATATTAATGGCCTATCTTCATCCATATCTGATCGTTGAGGGTCTGACACCTCACTACAATGCCAATCAACAGTTCTCGAGTAGATCCATATACATAGCTCTGTCTACAGTGTAGTGAATGGGAGTGGTGCTGCAGTAACCAGCTCTATCTGCTACACAGTGGACGGGGCTGTGTAGTGTCAGCACAGGAGCTACACGACAACACTTATTAATGGGGGTGTAACCCGCCAATCAGATATTGATTGCCTATTCTGAGGATAGGCTATCAATATAAAAATACTTTATGTATATGTCAAAAAGGAAAGGACAGAGTCATTACTTCAGACTGTGTGTAAACTTCTTCATAACTTATTAATCCATGTCACACACACCACCAGTGTGGTGCATTTGCATTAATCTGTAGTTCAACTGTGGGAACTAGGGATGAGCGAACTTGAAGTTTTCGGGTTCGGGTTGTGGCTAAATTTCGTTATAGATTGTGTTATCACAGAATATAATGGAATTCTATTATGCAGGACAGAACTTCTGCATAACGGAAACCAGACGGATCAGTTATGCTGCCCATAGACTTCTATTATGACGGAATGCAAAACGGAATACCTCTTAAAGGCTTCCATGGTGCATTCCGTCATAGAATTAAGTTATATTCCGTGATAACAGAATCTATTACCGAATTCAGCCACAACCTGAACCCAAACTTGAAAACTTTAAGTTTTCTTATCCCTAGTAGCAACATTTCAGGCATAAGCCCTTCATCAGATTACCAGGGGATCCTCCAGTAGAACAAGGATGACTATTCATAACTGTGCAAAATTACTAGCTTTTCTGACAGTACTTGAGCTTTTCCCCCTGTGTGCAGCACCTGTACATAGAAGCTCCATGACTCAGCTGCCTCCTGACAGCCAAGAACATGGAGCTTTAACCTGAGACCTTTTTTCCTGGTCTCCAGGCTTTTGATCACTCTGACAAGCTGTCAAAGCGATCACAAATGCTTGTACTATCTCCCTCTCATTACTGCCGTTCACAGAGCAGTTTACAACCACATATGGGGTGTTTCTGCAAACTTCAGAATCGGGAAAATAAATATTCAGGTTTGATTTGCGGTTTACCCTTGCTATCTTATAGGAAAAATGAATTAAAAATTGAAAATCTGCAAAAAAAATATATTTATTTTTAAATTTCACCTTCCTTCTGTTTTAATTGTTTTGGGAAATCTAAAGGGTTAACAAACTTTGTAAAAATCAGTTTGGATTACATTGGGAGCTGTAGTTTTTAAAATATGCTCATTTATGGGAGGTTTTTATTATTTAAGCCCCTCAAAGTCACTTTAGAACTGCAAAGGTCCTTTAAAATTAACTATTGGAAATTTTCATGAAAATCTTAAAAATTACATCTAAAATTCGAAGCCTTCTAACGTCCTCAAAAAATAAAATTACATTTCCAAAATTATGCCAACATAAAGTGGACATATGGTGAATGTTCATTAATAACAATTTTATTAGATATCCCTATGCAACTTAAAAGCAGAGAAATTAATATTTAAAACGTAAATTTTTTTCAAAATTTTCAGTAAATTTTGGATTTTTTATAAATAAAGGTAAAATATATTGACTCAAATTTACCATTAACACAAAGTACAATGTGTCACAAGAAAACAATCTATGAATGGCTTGGATAAGTAAAAGCGTTCCAAAGTTATTACCACATGAAGTGACACATGTCAGATTTGCAAAATTAGGCCTGGTCAGGAAGGGGGTAAATGGCCCGGATGGGAAGTGGTTAAAGGGGTTATCCCATCTCAGACAATGGGGGCATATCACTAGGATATACCCCCATTGTCCTATAGGTGTGGGTCCCACCACTGGGACCCGCACCTATATCGAGAACGGGGCCCCAAAAGAGAAGGAGGGCGCACTATGCATGCGCAGCCGCCCTCCATTCATTTCTACGGGGCCGCCAAAAATAGCCGAGCGCTGGCTTGGCTATTTCCGTCGCCTCCATAGAAATGAATGGGAGCAGTGGCCACGCTTGCGCGGTGTGCTCCCATTCATTTCTATGAGCGCAGCGGGGAGCTGCGCCTGGTGGTGGCCAGACCCCGGGAAACAGTTGAATCTGCTAGTACTGTATGCAGTGACCTCATTTCCCTTACTTCCCACTATCTTTGTTTTCTTCTAAGAAAACTGTTAAGGAGGTAGCGATCAGACGTATGCCTCATTCACACAGTCAGTGTTCAGTCAGTGATTTCCATCCGTGATTGTGAGCCCACGTGCAGCTCCAAATACAGAACAGGTGCAGATCTTTCCATTATACCTTATGTCTGTGGAGGCTCCAATTCTGGTTTTGGTTCACAATCACTGATTGAAAACACTGACCAAAGACTGACGTGTAAATAAGGCTTTACAGAAACACAGGAGCTTCTCTGCTCTTCAGAAACTATGTAGAAGCGGTGCTTATATCAGGCTTAGGATCTCAGCTAGCTCTGACACGCCCCCCTTTTCTTGTGAACCGTCTTCTGAGTCTCTGTTAGCAGGGACGGCTCTTGCCTGACAAAAGGCAGTGGATTACAAGTCAGATGGAAGTGAAGACTCTAGTGGCCATAACTTTACAGCAATTTAGGTGGATACAGGCAGATTTTTTAAATGAAGTGATTTAGAAATTTGCTAGTTACACAATTCTCTATTAAATGAAATGAAGTTGTGTGAAAGAACAGATACTCTTTAAGATATTTTAAAACTGTAATAAAAAAATATGTAAAATATAATTTGGCTGCCATTATTGTTTCTGTAATGTGCTAAAATCACGATGGGACACAATTGTAGTTTAAAGGGACACTAAAGATAGAAATGAATTGATAGAAGTAAACAGGAGAAAAACTTCATGTATCTCCAGATTTCTTATAAGTGAATGATATCCATTTATACCTACAGGGTGTGTGTGTGTGTGTGTGTGTGCGTGTGTGTGTGTGTGTGTGTGGGGGGGGGTTATAGTTGGTAGCTTTTGTGAACTTTCCTTATGCCATTACTGGCTGGTGATTGTTTGTGGTGTCAATATCTCTCTGGCACTGTTTAGTGGGAGTATTCTGTGTGCACTTATGGAGGGCAAAGCCAGTGTTTGAAGGCAAGCTTATCATGTAAAAACATTTTCCATGGCTCAGTTCAAATGCCAAAACCAATTTTAGAAAGGTGGCAACTGTGCATTTACCACTTCATATGCTTAAGTAAATAATGGTTCAAGTAAGTTCCTGTTTTAATGATAAGGATATTCTTTTTAAACATCTACTTGCCTGAAAGTGTCTTATACCAATTTCAGGCAAATTGGACCATATTTGATTCATGCAGAACCAATCTGGACACAAAGAAATGTAAAAAAAAAAATGATTCAAACACAAAACAAATTTCAACAACACCGGCAGTGCTTTGAATGTAGGCAAGCGATTATAACTAAATGAAGTACCATATTTTTCACTCCAAAAGTGGGTGAAAAATTCCCCTGCGTCTTATGCGGCGAATACTAATGACAGCTTTCATTATGGAAGCGCTCATTAGTACCAGAGGAGCGTGAAGCGGTGAAGGCTCTGTACTTACCGCTTCCTGGTCCTCGGCTGTCATCTCTGTAGTGGCCGTGCACAGCGTGAGGGCGCTTTGTCACTTCATGCTGTGCGCGTCAGTTCACAGCACAGCCGACAGCAGGAGGAAGATGATCGCAGGCGGTGAGGAGAGGCGGTGTCCAGGAGCAGGAGAGGTAAGTGTTTTTTTATTTTATAAATGAGGCTGCAGGGGGTTGATCTAAAGGCAATGGGGGTAATGAGAGGCATAGGGGCTGATGAGAGGCATGGGGCTCTTATCTGAGGTCTGATTGGGGGTCATTTACATTGGGGTCTGAGAAGAGGTCTGATTGGGGGTCTGATCTGAGGTCTGATTAACATTGGGAGTCTGATTGCTGGTCTGATCTGAGGTGTAATGAAAAATATTTTTTTCTTATTGTCCTCTTCTAAAACCTTGCGTGCGTCTTATGGGCCAGTGCGTCTTATAGGGCGAAAAATACGGTACATGGAAGATATAGTATATATTCAGGTTAAATTGCTGTGTTGGCAGTTTGCGATAAATAAGTGGGTTTTTGGGTTGCAGTTTGGGCAGTCAGTCTCTAAAAGGTTCATTATCACGAGCCTATAGTGACAAAGATTAAAAAAAAAAAAACTCCAAGTCCCTGACAAGAATAAAACATTCACAGGACAGGATGGAAGCATAAGATGAACAAGATTGTATTCCACACATAGACAGATTCGGAGGAAACAGACACTGAATCTGTCAGCAGATATTTTAAGCAGTGAGCAAAACAATCTACTATCCGGGTTATTGAATGCTGTACATTGAATGCTAAATAAATGTGTGCATTTTTTTCACTGATTCACATCACGACAGGGCACAGAGCTATAAACAGTCACATGCTGGAAACTTCTCATTTCACTGATCAAGTCAGACATTCTCTCTCTTGTATTTTGCAGCAGGGTCTCAGCCTTGGCATACTAACGGGCAAAAAATCTTTTCGTTAAATACCCAGTATTCCACGTTTTCCACACCTGACCAAACACACATAAAAGCACTTATCCTCCTTAGGGATTGGATCATTAAAAATGCCCTCCCACAAAAATCTTAGTTCTCTGGCCCATTAGAAAGGTATATGATGTATATTGTAGTGACGGTAATCTTCTTTCCGTGACTGTATTTGTGAGTTATAGCCTGCCTTTTGATCCTCTTTCCATTCAGAATGCATGACGACTAAACCAAAACTTTTTTTTCCGGTATTGAGATTCTCTGCTGGATCTGAATACTGGAAAACAACAACGCAAGTGTAAAAGTAGCCTAAGGCCCCTTTCACACAAGCTTAGGTCCGGATGAGTTCAGGAAAACTCGCACCATTTTGCAAGCAAGTTTTGTCTGAGATTGCGTTCAGTTGTTCAGTTTTTTCCGCGAGGGTGCGATTCGTTTTGATGCGGTTTTCATGCACATGATAAAAAACTGAAGGTTTACAAACAACGTCTCTTAGCAACCATCAGTGAGAAACACATTGCATCTGCACTTGCTTCAGGACTAGAGATGAGCGAGCAGTGCTCGTTACGAGCACTGTAGCGCTCGGGTCCCGTGTGAAATGCCCGCAGGCATTGCGGATCCGTCCTTATCTGCATGTAAGTCAATGAGGACGGATCGTTTGGTATGACACTCATACCAAACGGTTCCGTCCTCACCCGTCTTAAAGTCAGTGGGGACGGAACCGTTTGGTATGAGTGTCATACCAAACGATCCGTCCTCATTGACTTACATGCAGATGAGGACGGATCCGCAATGCCTACGGGCATTTCACCTGGGACCCGAGCGTTACAGTGCTCGTAACGAGCACTGCTCACTCATCTCTATTCAGGACGCAATGCGTTTTTCACTGAAGCCCCATTCACATCTATGGGACCAGGGCTGCGTGAATAACAAAGAATATAGAACATGCTGCGTTTTTCACGCAACGCAGAACTGATGTGTGAAAAAAAACGCTTATGTGCACAGAGCCATGGAAATGAATGGGTCAGGATTCAGTTCGGGTGCTATGTGTTCACGTCACGCATTGCACCTGCACGGAAAACTCGCTCATGTGAAAGGGGCCTAACTCACTATATTTAAGAGCACATTTTTTCCCACCATTGGCCATCCTTAAAGGGGTTGTCTCATCACAGACAATGGGGGCCTATCACTAGGATATGCCTCCATTGTCTTATAGGTGCGGGTCCCACCACTGGGACCACCACCTATATCAACAACGGAGCATCAAATGTGCGGAAACGCACTGCGCATGTGCAGCCACCCTCCATTCATTTTCTATGGGGACGCCAAAAATAGCCGAGCGCTGGGACCCGCACCTATAAGACAATGGGGGCATATCCTAGTGATATGCTGCCAGTGTCTGTGGTGAGACAACACCTTTAAAGAAGTTGTCCGGGCATTTAATATTGATGACCTATTGACACCTGACACCCCCGCCAATCAGCTGTTTGAGTAAACAGCGCACATAGTGCACACGTGCCATCTCTCTTCCTGTTCACCGCTGCTGTCTATGGCAAAGACCAGCAGCAGCAAACAAGAAGAGAGAAGGGAGACGGCACATGCACACTGTCGGACTCCTGCTATCCTAAGGATAGGTCATCAATAGAAAAGGCCCGGGCAACCCTTTTAATATGACTTGGTGGGAATGGGGGAAGCA
Organism: Rhinella marina; assembly: GCA_900303285.1. Taxonomy (NCBI): domain Eukaryota; kingdom Metazoa; phylum Chordata; class Amphibia; order Anura; family Bufonidae; genus Rhinella; species Rhinella marina. The sequence continues at coordinate 32,850 of ONZH01023579.1, read as the reverse complement.
TCAGTTATATAGAACTGACAACCCTCTCTACCAACACATCTAGTAGTACGGGCGTTATATAGACCTTGGGGTGGCAACACAAGGCAAATATTTCAGACTTAGTTTGAAATCTCAACTTGAATGGTGATTATCTGAAATTCAATTTTCATAACCAGTCTTGCAAAGTTATTAACTTTGGAAATACAAACACAACACATCACACAACTATACAAAAAAATGAACATCAGGTAACACGATTCTACATGCCATACATACTAAAAATATATTATAAAGGGACCATTCAAAAATAAGATCAGAGTATATTTTTCAGACAGCAACATAAGGAAAAAGTGGCTACAAAATAAAATTACCTTCTCAAACCAATATACTATAGTAACAATGGCTTGGGAAGTGAACACATTGCCCCCCTATGTATTATTGTCACTGAGCTTATTGTGCATTAAAAGCTGTGGAGCGATGCCAGGCGACCAAAAGAAGTCTCAGTCAATAGAGTCCATGGCAGTAGATTAACAGAGAGAGGGTGATCTTTCACTATTTCACTATTAGGGGCCTGACAAGCAACCCCCATGTCTGTCAAAGATATGAGCCTATAAATCTATTTTCATGAAGAAATATCTCTCTATTTAAAAATAAGAAAAAATACATATAGGCCTTTTCCTCAAAATGTAATGACCCGTAGCATAAAGGGAACGCAAAAAAATTCTAAAAATTATTCAATAAATGACAGCTACCCCAAAATGATACCAATAAAAATTTTAACTCGTCCTGCAAAAAAATAGGCCTTCATACAACTACATGAATGAAAAAATGTTATGGCATTCAGAATGTGGTGCCCCTAAAATATAGAATAAATCATGTATAGTATTGCTGTACTAGTACCAATCAGTAGAATAAATTTATATTGCTTTTTCTACCATACAACACAATAAAAGCCTCAAGCCAGTGTCGTCAATGTATATAAGTTACCGCCTTGAAGGACAACAACGCACAAAATTGTAAACCATGTTATCACCTTTATTAGTTCATACTTAAAATTCAAAACATTAAATTGTAAGTGGAAGAGCATTTGGAAATAGCTACCAATAATGTAATAAAGTGATGTAGCACAGTACAAATACACTCATTTTGGATCGGCTGTGTAGGCATCTCAATCGTCATTTGCTGGCAGGAGATTGTGCTGCAGGCAAACAACAAGTTTGTATGTGGACAAACAATGGCATTAGCCATCACTCCTTCCCATACTGTGGAGGAGATCGCTGCAACTAAATGCAGCCGTCTCCATCACTGCTTGCTTCTTTAACGACAATCGCATGCTGAACTGGCCAGTATAAAGGGACCCATAAGCGGTAATTTCGTGCCACAAAGTAAACAACAGGGAAAAATGCAAAATAACAATATTGCAAGATTTTTTTGCACCCCCTACCCCCAAAAAATAAATAAATAGCCAATCAATGTATTATTTGTACTCCAAGGTGGTGCCATTGGACTATACAACTCATCCATTAAAAAAAATCCCTCCTATAACTACATCAATGAAAAAGTGAAGTTGGCTCTTGGAATGCCATGAAGAAGAAAAAAAAAAAACAAGATAAAAAAATGCTTGATATGCAAAATATGCCAGACCTAAGGGGGTTAAAATGTTTAAAATATATAACAATATAATCCACTTGAGTCAGCAGGCCTTGAAATACTTTGCTTAGCACAAAGAGCAGCAGTATGCTGATATGTACTTTCTCTGCCCCGAATGTCCCTGCAAAAATATTGAGAGAATGTAAATACACAAAGCCTCGGGGCAAGAACGGACGCATTTAGAGGCCACAAGCTAATTATTATAGAAAAAAAACTCCCAGTTTAACAAGTAGTTTGGTACGAGGGCTTACAATCTACACACTAGAATGTTATTAAGGTCTCATACACACAAACGTATTTTGTTTCTGTGTCCGTTCCGTTTTTAGGTTTTTTGTTTTTTTTTGTGGATTAGATGTGGACCCATTCCTTTCAATGGATTTGCAAAAAATGCGGGCAGCATCCATATGTCCATTCTGTAGCCCCACAAAAAATATAGAGCATGTCCTATTTTTGTCCGTTTTGGGGACAAGGATAGATATTGTTACAATGGATTGTTACAAAAAACGAATGCAACATGGAAGTCACACGGGCGTCATCCGTATTTTCACAAAATAAATAGAACATGTCCTATTCTTTTCCGTTTTGCAGACAAGAATAGGCATTTCTATTATGGGCGGCCAGTTCTGTTCTGCAAATTGCGGAACACACACATGCGGCATCTGTATTTTGCAGATCCGCAATTTGCAGACTGCAAAACACGGCATGTTTGTGTGCATGAGCCCTAATCCATCTAAAATAGAAGGATACCGAATATCAGTGGTGGACACTGACAGCAGAGGGTCCTGTGCAAGAACAGTTAATGGGCCCTTTGCTCACCAATAGATGATCACAGAGCTGCCCCTTATTATGTCTCTACATCCACAGCAGCAGCTATGTACATGACATCTAGTAGAAGGAAGCTGTAACATTTTAGTGGGCCCCTTGTACCTTCAGAGCTCGCAGCTTTAAGCCTCATTCACACGTCAGTGTTTCATGGACGTGTGCTGTACGTGTTCTTCACAGACAGCACATGTCCCTATTCATTCATGAAAAAACATATATTTTTTAGAATTGTTGCTGATGTTTTTATCTATATTACCAAAAAAACAAAAAAAAAAAAAAACTAAAACCCTGCAGTTTTCACACTGATCACTAAGCCCAATTATAGACCGACATTTCCTGTCCTGTAAGGATCACTACAGTAGTCATCTCATTATCATCACATGCAGAATAAAGCTGTTTTCACACAGTTAGGGCTCATGCATACAACCATGTTTTTTGTCTGCATCTGATCTGTATTATTTGCGGGCCAGATGCGGACTCATTGACTTCAATGGAGCCGCAAAAGATGTCTGCATCCATATGTCCGTTCCGCGGACCTGCAAAAAATAGAATATATCCTATTCTTGTCTGTTTTACGGACAAGTATAGGACACCTCTAATGAGGGCAGGACGTTCTGGTCCACAAACATTCTTGAATCCACAATTTGCGGACCGCAAAAACGGCTACGGCCATGTGGATGAGCACTCTGTGTGCAGTCAGCAATTTCCATCAGTGATTGTGCGCAAAAACCAGGAGTGGAACCTAGACAGAGATAAGTTATAAGGGAAAGATCTGCACCTGTTCTGTATTTTTGACCTGCATTTGGTTCTGGTTCAAAATCACTGATAGAAATCACTGCTCAAACACTGACTGAGTGAAAACAGTAATACAATGAAAATTAACACCTCTCTATCCGCCACTTACTGAACATCCTCTGTCTATTGTGTCAATGGACCATGTAGCTACTGTAAGGCATATCCATACCTCCCAACTTTGTAAACCACCAATTCTAAACCACCCATGCCTTTAACTCCACCCAAAACCTAACTATACACCTAATCCCACCCAGTCCACTTAATGCCCCCACATAGTAATTATTCCACCTTCATGCTACTGCACAGTATTTATGCCCACATTGTGTCCCCCAGTAATATGCCCAGCTGTGCCCTCAGTAATATGCCCACATTGTTCCCCCAGTATTATGCCCACATTGTGCCCCCCAGTAATATGTCCACATTTTGCCCTTACAGAAAGTAAAAAAAATAAACACCATATACTTACCTTCTTCCTAGCAGCATCAGCAGCAGGACATCGGCTGCTCTGGTCTGTGGAGGGGGCAGTGCCTAGGCTGACTGCCAGCCGGCCCCGCCCCCCGCACAGACAAGAGGTGCAGAGAGCCAGCAGGCAGGAGGAATAATGAAGCAGGTAGGCGATGCTGACTCTCTGCTTCATTATGGCACCTGTCTCTGCGTCCTACAGATGCAGAGACAGCTGCCAGAAAGCGGGACATAGCTCCCCCGTACTGGACAGCGGGACAGCCGCTGGATCCGGGACAGTTGGGAGGTATGGATATCTCTGAAAACTGTTAGCCGCTCAGGCAAGATGGCCGCCCCCATCCATAATCATGGCAGAAAATACAGTTTTAAAAAAATCTACAATCGGAAAATAAAAACAGTTTACTAAAAAGGATATGCGTCACTATCTGGTTTTATTTAGGAAAGAAAAAGGTATGTGAAACATTCCCTATAAATGCTTTTTGCCTTCCATTAAGACAAGAATGCTTCCCTCCATACAGACATTCCTTGCATACTTTGTGTAGCTCATGAGAGTTTATCTGCCACTTTTTTTTACCTTGGATTGGGTGCAAGTATTAAAGCGAGAGTGTAGTCTGCCAGCTGAAAAGTGAAAAGTATGATATAAGCGAGACAAGCAGCTGCGGAGGCTGTACTGCAATCACACGTCCCCACAGAAGGAAGTCAAGGTCATTGACATTTGTTGTGTGAAAAACAGATTTCGGAGAAACACGAGCTCTGCCGCCGTCTCTGTGCTCACACTGATACACGGCAACGGATTCAGAAACAGCTACAAAATACTAAATACTAGAGAACAGGGATCAGCAACATTCATCACTCCAGCTGTTGTGAAACTACAATTCCCAGCATGCTTATGCTCATTCATTTTTGTGGGAGTTCTGAGAAGACCAGAGGATGTATACATGCTGGGAGTTGTAGTTTCACAACAGCGGGAGTGCCGGAGGTTGCCTATCCCTGCTACAGAAGAATATTTCATAAGTATTTGTAGACTCCTCAGACTGGATTGTGGTGGTAACCTTAGATTATATGCACCAGAGCAGGGAGTACTTGCAAATTGTTTGCTGTTTAATGCTTGTCATGTTTGAACGGGTTTTCTCACTTCATTAAATGGCATTTATCATGTAGAGAAAGTTAATACAAGACCCTTACTAATGTATTGTGATTATCCATATTGTCTCCTTTCCTGGCTGGATTCACTTTTCCATCACATTATACACTGCTCGTTTCCAGGGGTTACGACCACCCTGCAGTGGTTGTACTTGCACACTATAGGAAAAAACACCAGACTATGTGCGCTCCCACGTTTTTTTAAACCTGCGATGCTGGGGAGGCTCGTCCCCGTCACCACCTGCTATTGAGCCAAATGTGCATAAATGAGCATAACGGTTGCTTAAAATACAGGATTCATTTTCTTTATCTTTCTGTTGTTCTGTCCGGAAGAACGGAAAAATAAGTGGTGATGTGAACTCGGCCTTACAGGGGTAATACTGCCTCCAGAGAGGTTATACATTGTTAAACATCGCTGTACAACCTCACTGCAGAGCTGGTCTGGGTCTGCTAAGACCCAGCAGAGCAGCTCATGCAGACTCCCAGCCCTCGGAATTTACATGACCACTGTGCTTCCTGATGTCTTTATGATAGGGAGGGGAGCGATAGAGAAGGCAGGGATGGTGAAAACATGTCTCTGCCTTTCTACGTTGAGCCCTGTTGTCACTGACAGCAGGCTCCCCGATCCAGCAGTCACATGATCATCATATAGCTGCAATCTCTGCACTGATGTTTTAAAATGTCATTGCAGAGATGTAGCCTTACCGCCCAGACATAAATGTTGCTCAAAACTTTGAGTTGCTGGAGCAGGACTTGAGTGCTCCCACTGGCCTGAAAATTTATGTATGAGACTCTGAGGCCTCCTGGGACTTATCATTTTTTTCTCTTGTTTCTGACTTTAAAAAATGTATTTTTTTCTCTCTTTCTTTATCTATCTCTCCAAAATGCACCCAAATGAAATCACCAAAAATAAGATTCGGAACCAACACAAAATTTGGAATCAATCTTCTCATCTCTGTTCATGAGCATTGGGCTTCTCCCCCACGCTCCTGTAGATGATTGACAGCTTTCTTCCTGCACTGTGTATAGAGGGCACTCAGGTCTCGCTTCAGCTGTTCAACCCTGATTTTAAGGAAACTACTGAAACAAAGTAAGTTACCCTAGACGGTAATCAATCATTTATGCTGCAGTATCTGAGTTTTCCAATTTGATCTAAATAAAGCTTAAAGTGTAACTGTCTTCTTTTTTGTAATAAGGGCAGTGATACTGACCATTTTTGTAAAATACTGTAATTAAAGGGGTTCTGCAGTTGTTTAAAACTGATGATCTATCCTCTGGATAGATCATCAGCATCTGATCGGCGGGGGTCTGACACCCGGGACCCCCGCCGATCAGCTGTTTGAGAAGGCAGCGGCGCTGCAGGAGCGCCGCAGCCTTCTCTGTGTTTTCCTCAGGCCCAGTGACGTCACGACTAGTATCACTGGCCTGGGCGGGGCTAAGCTCTGTTCACCATGAATGGAGCTTAGCCCCGCCCAGGTTTACATAACACAGTCAGTGTTGAGCAAGTCTCCACAGTTATGTAAACAGAAGACAGAGGAGCGTTGCTAAGGCTCAAAATGGGCCACTTTAGAGTTATTTTTCTAATAGAAATGTATGATTTCAGTAATTCACATTATACTCTGCTCATTTCCATGGTTACGACCACCCTGTAATCTATCAGCAGTGGTCGTGCTTGCACAATATAGGAAAAAGCACAAGCCTATGCGCTCTCCCAAGGTCCTGACCGCCAGAAAGGCCAGCGCTTTTTCTTATAGTACACAAGCATGAACCATGTGGTTCCATGTAACCATGGAAATGAGCAGTGTATAATGTGATGGACAAATGAATCCAGCCAGCAAAGGAAGCAATATGGATAATCACAATACATTAGTAAGAGCCTTGTATTAATTTTCTCTACATGATAAATGCCATTTGCTGAAGTGAGACAACCCCTTTGACCACAGTAAGGATGTATTCACATGTTGTGGTCATATCAGGGTTTTTACCATGATTCAAATGCAATGTGTGAAAGCACCCTGGTAGGAAAATTTCTGTAATGTTCTAACATATAGCAGGGGGAGATTTATCAAAACTGGATTTATGACTACAAAACTACAATGGAGTGGTGGATGATGCCTAAAAGTTTACTAACATTACTTCTTTCAAATTCAAAGAAGACTCCTTTGCACCATTTTGCATAATGCCCCTTTCAGTGGCTGATACGTTTCATCGAGTCTGCCAGACCTGGAGTTACTTTTGTGTTCTTCTAAGGTCTCCGTATGTCCATTTTATAGCCCTGCAAAAAAGATAGAACAGGTCATATTCTTGTCCATTTTGCGGACAAGCATAGGCATTGTTACAATGATCCGCAAAAAAAACTGAGGCAATACAGATGCCAAACGGGCGTCATCATCATACAGTCTTGTGAATATAGCCCAAGGGCTCCTGCACACGAATGTATTTTATTACCGTGTCCGTTTCGTTTTTTTTTGTGGACCGTATACGGAACCATTCATTTCAATAGGTCCGCAAAGAACTAGGTACTCCGTGTCCATATTTCCATTCCGCAAAAGAATAGAACATGTCCTATTATTGTCCGCATTACGGACAAGGATAGTACTAGTCTATTAGGGGCCAGCTGTTCTGTTCTACAAAATACGGAATGCACACGGACATCATCCGTACTTTTTGTAGAACTGTTTTTGCGGACCGCAAAATACATACGGTTGTGTGCATGAACCCTAAGACTGAGGAATGCCCAACCTGCAGCCCTCCAGCTTGCAAAACTAACGCTATTAGGGCATGCTGGAAGTTGTAGTTTTTGCAGCTGGAGGGTCGTAGGTTGAGCATCCCTGTTCTAAGTGAACTTAGATCATAAAACCCTATGGTGATTTCAAGTCAGTGGGATGTGCAGGTATTGTTGTTGTAACATGGAGTTGGACCTTAAAATGTAACCACATTAAGGCAATCCGACACTGGTGAGATGGTGAGAACTGCTCGAAGTAGAAAAATGAATACCCAAATGTGCTTTGTTTTTGTGTTAAAAAGTAACAAAAATGTTACCAAACAAGGATGAAAGGGATCTGAGATAAGGAGCTTCATTTATTTAGCGCACAATAGTGGGAATGTGACCGTGTCTCCTGCACAGCGACCTCTGACATCCCAGTCTTGTGATGAGGTCTAATCCTGGGTTACTTCATGTCATGTGACTCTCAGCATCACAAGATACTCACTTGAAGTGATTCATTCCAGACAGGATTCACAGTAATCTGACTACATGATCAAAAAACTGTGCCCTAAGGATTTCTGAATATGCCTGAATTTATTGAACAGTTTATTTGCATTCAGAAAAATTTGTATGGCTATAACTACTGGGGTCCCTACAAATTTGCACTGGCCTTTTTTGGGCTGTAAAAATGCCAGAATAACCACATGCGTTTCATTTTTTGATTACTTGTGTTTTTTGTGCCCTTTTTTGGGTGTTTTTTTTGTCACCCAGATTTATGAATCCTATAGATGGCATGAACTTAAAGGGGTTTTCCAGGATTTGTTTTAACTGATGACTAGGTTTAAGGGAACTTCAAGTTCAGTGTACAAGGTTCAGGTTATAGAAGAATTCCATTATGGATTCCACTACCACGGATCATAAGCTATGTGAGTCCATAACAGAATTCTTAGATAACCTGAACCCTAACCTTGTGTGCCAAACTTGAAAACACAAGTTTGCTCAACCATACTGATGACCTATCTTCTCAATAGGTCATCAGTATCTGATTTGTGCGTGTCTGACACCTGGGACCCTCGCCAATCAGCTTTTTGAGAAGGCACCTGCACTCACAGTAGCGCCACAGCCTTCCCAATTTGCCGGCATGCAGCGGTATTTGTCCATCCGTAACCTGGCATATATGGCGAAAAGCAGCCAGATCTCATTATAGTCAATAGAACTCCAGCGGCGAATGGTAGAATCTGGCAGGCTGTTCCGGAACGGAGGCATGGATCTGGCAACCCCAACTGTGAATGTAACCTTAATGAGTCCAGTGTGTTTGCCCATGATGTTTTTCTCTTATCGAGAAGGTGATAAGTAATGCATACTGTGTTTTTGAAAAGAAGCCAGAAAAAAAGCCATCCAATGAACAAAAATGCCAGTAGCAAAAAATAAAATAAGAAATAAATAAATAACCAAATAAATAAATAAATAATGTGTCTGGTGTTTCATATTTCACATAGACCGTTAAATAACATCTGCAGCTGGCATTTTTCTGTAAAAATGTGCCCAAAAAATGCTGGTGCAAAAATGAAAAAGTGCAAAAAAACACCAGCAAATGTGAAACCAACCTTAGGGCTCATGCACACGGTCGTTGCCTGGCCGTGGCCATATTACGGCCCGCATATGCACCCCGCATCACTATTGCGGACCCATTCACTTGAATGGGTCCGCAATCCGGTAGTGCGGTGCGGAACGGAGGCGCGGATCGGAACCCCACGGAAGCACTACGGAGTGGTGTTTCTGTCCGTGCCTCCGCACCCCTAAAAAATAGAACATTCTATTTTTTTTCCGGTGCGGACGGAATAAACAGGCCACGGCAAATTGCAGTCCCCAATGCACAGAACGGCCGCACAACGGCCACGTTCGTGAGGCCTTAGTCAAAAAATTCATCAAATGTGGCATTTAAAAAAATAAAAATGAAAGCATTGTTTAGAAAAATGTCATTAGATATTACAATTTTCTTATGGTTTACTACTAATAGCCGTGTAATCACTTCAAACATTGGTCGGCCGTTCCGTGCATTGCGGACTGTAACTTGAATAGGTCCGTGATCCATCCGCAGCGCAAAAAAAAAACAAAAAACATATTCTATTTTTTGTGGTGCGGAGACACCGAGAGAAACCCTGTAGTGCTTCCGTGCCTCCATTTCACACCAGACCATCCGGATTTCAAATGAGTCCGCATCCGTGTTGCGGGGTGCACACAGCCTGTGCCCGTGTAATGTGGACCTGCTTCGGCCTTGTGCATGATCCCTTACATATATACACATAGCTCACTTCTCATTTTGGTGAGTTCTCTACTTTGCACAAACCTATATTGCAACCAAAGCTGTTGCTACATTTTCTTCACGAGGAGGTTCCGTTTGCTGCCCTGATCCTGTATCGAAATTCCCTCGCTAAGGCAAAGCGGCTTATTTGCACACCCTTCCCTTGGGCACCTGGCCCGTAGCAACGCCCCTGATAACAACAAACCACATTAATATTTACCATTTTCCAGAGACCTTGACAAATATGTTATTCTTATAACGTATCTATTTCTAGAATTGCATCAGAAAGACTGGTTCTCTTCTCTGTGCCCGGATTTTTATGTCCATAATACTTGGGAATATGATGTCACTTGTCATTTGCACATAGTTCCTTTTCAGATCCCTCGGTGCTGGCGAGCAGCCTGCGTATTAGCACATCACACATAACACATGTTAAACCAAACACATTAGGGCTTTGTTTCTCCATTTGGCTGTTTGCTGTTATGTCTTGCTGTAATCACCTTCTTATTTTACAATCCCATTTTTTTGTTGGATGCCAAGTGGTACTGAGAAAGTTTATGTGAACATTGTGAAAACAGGCACAGGTCCAGCTCTTAGGTTAGACTATAGGACAAGCTTACCCAGAAACCGATATAACTAAGAAACGGCTGATTAAAATATTTAAATGTTTGTTAAAAGAGTTTTCTGAGATGTTAGTACTGATGATCTATCTCAGTGGTGGCGAACCTATGGCACGGGTGCCAGAGAGAGCGCTCAGAGCCCTCTCTGTGGGCACCCGCGTCCTGGAAAAAGTCTATGGTGTACCAATATGCCTCAGACTTTTCCCGCCATTCATCAGCACAGGCAGCGCACTTAATGTAGGCAGGATATTATAGCTAAATGATAAAGTACATGGAAGGTATACTATATTGTACTGTAGGATTTAGGGTAAATTGCCGTGTTGGCACTTTGCGATAAACAAGTGGGTTTTGGGTTACAGTTTGGGCACTCGGCCTCTAAAAGTTTCGCCATCACTGATCTATCCTCTGGACAAGTCATTAGTATCTGATCTGTGGGGGTCCGACACCCGAGACTCCCTACTGATCAGCTGAAGGCAGCGGGGTGTGTCTTCTGAGTGCTGCAGCCTTCTTCATGGTCACCGAGCACAGCGCCGTACGTTGTATATCGGCTGTGCTTGGTAGCATTCAGTTCAATGAGGCTGAGCTGCTCCTAGGCCACGTCACCGCTGAACATGTCATCACTTGGCCTAGGAAAGCCTGCGAGAAGGCCGCGGTGCTACTGCGAGCACAGGTGCCTTCTCAAACATCTGGATCCCGGGCAGTGGCGTACATAGAGAAGTAAGAGTCCCATACCAAGCTTTAAACCATGCCCCCACACAGGACAGAAGGGTTTCTGCCTAAACCCCTTTCAATGACCCTTGGGCCATTTTTTCCACTGCCTCAAGTTGTGGTTTTAGAGGGTAAAGTCCTGACCAAGTTTTCACCCCCAGTAGAAGAGGAGATAATCCCAACTAAGACTGAGTCCCCTTTTGCCCTGGGCCCCATAGCAGTTGCATGGTCTGCCGCTATGGTAGTTACACCCCTGAGCCCGGGTGTCAGACCCCCACCAATTACATACTGATAACCTATCCAGAGGATAGATCATCAGTATTAACATTTGTGAAAACCCCTTTAATTATCCTGTCTATTACCACAGTAGCCACGAACACACAGACATTGAGCCCCAACTGAAACCCAGACCGCTTTTCCTGCCTTTTTGCCGTGCAAGCCCTAGGGGGCAAGTCCGCACCTAGCCGACATTCCATATTCTGCTACAGAACCTAGGCCGACACATTCCTCTGTTGTGCACGTCTGATCTTCTCTTCCACAAGTTGTGTGGTGTGTACGTCTTAAAACAACTGATCAGTGGGGCTCCAGATACTGATGACCTACCCTGAGGATGGGCCATGAATATTAAACACCCAGAAAACCCCTTTAATTCCTTTAGCTGTGACAGGTGGTGTTTAGATGGTGATATCTAGAATGGGAACCTGATTTCCAAGTTGCTTCCCTGCAGGGGCGGATTGGCCATAGACCTTACAGGGAAATTTCTCGGTAGGCCGATGCCCAGGGGGCCGCCTGGGCCCTCCTCATGGCTGGCCAGTGGAAGTTTTTGGGAATGTCTCTTGTGCTGTTGGCAGTATTTTATGATGGACTGTGCTATTTCGCTTTGTTGGGCTGGTATAATGTGCCACAATATGGTATTGCTGGCCCTACCTTCCATCAATTTGGACAACACAGGGACATTTTTAGTATTTTTCCAGGGCCACTATAAGTTCCTAGTCCGCCCCAGCTTTCCTGCATATTACCCTGTATTACAGATTTAGGGCTCATTCACACGCACATATGGCCGGCGTGCCTCTATTGACTGGAATGGGTCCACGATCCGCAAAATACGGCAAAAGATAGCGAATGATTGATTGATTGGAAGCCCATGGAAACACTTGGAAGTCCGCTCGGCAAAAAATAGGACATGTCCTATCTTTTGCCATATTTTGCAGATCGAAGACCCAATCAAGTCAATGGGTCCGCATCACAGCACAGAGAGTTCACACAGCCAGTGCCGCAGCACAGGAACAGCGACCATGAGCCCTTATAATGCAACCACTGGAAGCTTGAGGTAACCTATATATTCAGATTCGTTCCTCTGTTGATGTTCATGCTCATGCACACTAACATATTTTCTTTCCGTGTCTGTTCCGTTTTTTTTCAGACCATATGTGGAACCATTCATTTCAATGGGTCCGCGAAAAAAATGGAAGTTACTCCGTGTGCATTCCGTTTCCGTATTTCCGTTCCACAAAAAAATAGAACATGTCCTATTATTGTCCGCATCACGGACAAGGATAGGACTGTTCTATTAGGGGCCAGCTGTTCCGTTACATAAAATACAGAATGCACACAAATGTCATTCGTATTTTTTGCGCAAAATACATACGGCCGTGTGCATGAGCCCTTAGGAAATTGCCGGTTAAACGGCTTCTCCAGTTTTATGGAAATTAAGATTCATCAATGTTTAAGGCCTCATGTACACGAACATATTTTTTTTCTGTGTCCATTCCGTTTTTTTGCGGACCGTAAACGGAAGCATTCATTTCTATAGATCCGCAAAAAAAAATTTAAAAAAAACGGAAGTTATTCTGTATGCATTCCATTTCCGTATGTCCGTATTTCCGTTCCGCAAAAAAAAAAAAAAAAAAAAATAGAACATGTCCTATTATTGTCCACATTACGAACAAGGATAGGACTGTTCTATTACAGGCCAGCTGTTCCATTCCGCAAAATACGGAATGCACATGGACGTCATCCTTATTTTTTGCAGATCCTTTTTGCGGAACGCAAAATACATACGGTCGTGTGCATGAGCCCTAATGAAAATGTGTTTGACTGTCTAATATATATAGATTAAATCCTTTACTAAGCAGATCTCTGATTGCTGACAATCAACAATATCCAAATAGATGATATCAGTGTTTATACATACAACATTTTATGATGCAATTGTTATCTCTCAGCACTTACTTATATTTTATAGATTTTTTATACGACTCCTGTAAGAGCCGTTATGTTAAGTTGATGTTAATCAGCATAGTTTATAGAGTTGGTGTTGCTACCATGTGGTTTTAGTTCAGTATAAATGGTTGATTTTATCTTACAAGGGAAGCGTGCTCTAACAAAGTACCATCCCTGATCACGTTTGGTCTACGTCGCAGTGCCCATAGACGTCAAACACCAAATATATGCCAGAAGAGAGTAACTAGCTAAGGCCTTGTTCACACATCAGTTATTTGATCAGTTATTTCCATCAGTTTTTGTGAGCCAAAACCAGGAGTGGAGGCTACACAGAGATCAGGTATAATGAAAAGATCTGCAACTGTTGTTGATCAGATGCCTGGTTTTGGCTCACAATAACTGATGGAAATAACTGATCAAATAACTGATGTGTGAACAAGGCCTAACTACTGAAAAGCACAGTCAGCCACATTTTTTCAATGTGAGGAAATACTGGAAAAAATGCATACCACGCTGTATAGGACTGGAGTATACATTCAGATGCACACAGGCACATGCACATGACCAGCCATTTTTCAACCATTTGTGCCTCCGTTTTCTGCCCGTTTGTCAGTTTTTAATAGGCATTAGATGGGTGCGACTATTAAAAATGGTCCCATTGATTTCAATGGAGTCTGTGTGGCTGCGAAAATGTGCAAAATAGGACATGTCCTATTTTTTAATGGCCACTATTCACAGACATGTGAATAGCCCCATAGACCGCAACGGTTCTAAAAATGGCCGTGTGACGGCCGTAAAAAAAAAAACAGCTGTCACACTGCTGTTTTTCACTGTCATGTGGATGTAGCCTAAGCGTTTCTTGCCGACAATCACCTGCTCATCAGAGAAGGAGACCGCCGCATTTATATGCAGTGATCTCCTCCACGGTACAGGGAGGAGAGATCACTAATGCCATTGCTCGTCCCCATACAGAATCATTGTTTGCCGGCAGCAGAGGCTGTTTAGACACCACAATCTACTGCCAGTAAATGACGATTTAGGAGACTGCACCAACGATCATATTACCCAGTGAACAAGTGTTTCTCTCATTCATCCAGTAATCAGCAGCACCTTTACACTGTTGGATTATCTGCCTGACCATCGGGCAGTGTAAAGCACCCTTAACCCCTTCACCCCCGGAGCTTTTTTCGGTTCTGCATTTTCGTTTTGCGCTCCCTGCCTTCAAACAGCCATAACTCTTTTATTTTTCTGTTCACATAGCTGTATGAGGGCTTGTTTTTTGCGGGACAAGTTGTACTTTCCAACACCACCATTTAATATTGCATACGGTGTAGTGGGAAGCGGGAAAAAAAATTCCAAACCGGGTGAAATTGCAAAGAAAACGCTATTCCGCTACAGTTCTACGGGTTTCTTATTTACAGCGTTCGATGTGCATTAAAACTGATCCGTTACTTTCATTCTACTGGTCAGTACGAATCCGGCAATACCTAATATGTATAGTTTTTCCTGCGTTTTAATAGTGATAAAATAATTAGAAAGTTGCCCTTTTTTTTTTTTTTCCTTGTCAAATCTTGACCCCTATAACTTTTTGGTATTTATGTGTACAGAGCTGTATGGGGGCTCATTTTTTGCGGGACGATCTGAAGTTTTTATTGATACCATTCTGGGGTGTGTATGACTTTTTGATCACTTTTTATTTAATTTTTTTTAGAAAAAAAAGCAGTGAATTGCCATTTGGACGCTTTTTTCCACCACACAATTCGCCGTATTGGAATTTTTTAAATATATTTTAAAAGTACGGGCGTTTTCGGTCACGGTGATACCCATGATGTCTATATTTATTGTTATTTAGGTATTTATTTTTTACTTATACGGAAAGGGGGGTGATTTGAACTTTTACATCTTTTTTATTTTTTATATATTTTTTAACATTTTTTTTTTAATTTTTTTTACTATTAGAAAGCTCAAATATGGGCTTATATATTGTGGCTTTTTTTTTTCTTTATGAGCAATTATGGATTTTATAGACTCAGAAATCCATGAGTTGCTCATTTCTTATCCTGGCCTGCCATCTAGTGGCCAGAATAAGAATTGCACTTTGAAAACTGTAATCCTCACCAGCGAGGATTACAGTTTTCATATGGTGTACAGACACCCCGATTGGCCACACGGGGTGTCTGTACACCACCCGGAAGCGAATGCTTCCGGGTTGAAACGCAACTAGATGCCGTGATCACGTGTGATCACGGCATCTAATCAACCAGGAAGACGCCGCCGATGGCGGTAAGTAGCGGCAAGTCTCTGCTGTTAGAAACAGCAGAGACTTGCCGGCCATGACGCCCGCCGCACCCGCGAGCGGGCGCCATGTGCCCGCATCGCCCCAGCGCCGTACATGTACGGCGCTGGGCGCGAAGGGGTTAAAGCCTTATTCACATATCAATGTTTTGGCCAGTGATTTCCATCTGTGATTGTGAGCCAAAACCAGGATTGGAGCCTCCACAGACATAAGGTATAAGGGAAAGATCTGCACCTGTTCTGTGTTTAGAGCCGCACCTGGTTTTGGCTCAAAATCACCAATGGAAAATCACTGACCAAACACTGACATGTGAATGAGGCATTAGGCAATGCTCACACAGGTCAGATTTCACCACAAAATCAATGGCAATATGCCTCCAGTGCACATGAATGGGGTTTCCATAACCCTGCTCACATGCAGAGGAACATTTCCAAATGGAATTCGAGAACTACTATGGCAGCTTTGGCATTTCTGGGGCCCCAAGCAAGGTTATATCTGAGGGGCATTTAGCACAGCTAATTGTCTGTATATTTGCAATGTTGCAGCCTGATCTCCACCAAACCAGCATTCAGGTACCATCCAGCAATGCCGGTTTCAGACAGCTTTGGCACGCTGTTCCCTGTCAGATCTCTTAACGCTAGTCTGAAACTAGCCATAGGCGTAGCTTCCTGGCAGAGCCAGCAGCCGGTGGGCCTCCTGATTCCTGGGGCCTCATGCAATTGCATGGTTTGGGTAGTGGTAAAACCTCCACCGCAATGAGGCTAATCCTTACTGCGTAGCAGCAGAGCAGATTAGGGCGGGTTCACATCAACGTTCGCAATTCCGTTATTGCTTTCTGTTATAACACGGTTATAACGTAATTGTAAGACAGAATACAAAACGGAAACCTTTGAATTCCGTCTTACAATTCTGATATTTTCTGTTGATGTGAACCTACCCTTACACATCCACAGCAGAAAGGGTTGGTGAGATAAGGCACATTAGACTATTATCTGATATGTGAACATATCCTTAGGGTTCATGCACACGACCATATGTATTTTGCGGTCCACAAAAAAATACGGATGACATCGGACACGGAAAGAAAACACGTTCGTGTGCATGAGTCCTTAGGGAGGTGTGCACGAAACATATACCCTGAAAATGTGTGGACGGAGCTGTCCTGTTTCCTGCGATCAGGGTGCAATATTAAAACAAGATATGTGATATACTGAGGTCCTGTGTGGAGTAGTTGTTGTTGTTGCCTTTGGTTCGTCCAAGGACAAACATTTGTCCCAGGAACGCTGCCATCCTGGAGGTTGTAGACCCCTATGGAAAGCAGCAATTAGGACCCGGAGTTCAGTCTCACACAGTGGAGAAGTACAGTCTGTAGCGATATTTGGTCACACTGAGAGGAGCCAGACAGCGGCTCTCTGCAGAGGTCTATGACACCCTGGGCAGTAGAGATACCTTGCTGTGGCCTCAGCCCTGACAACAAGATTAGGCAGCGGCAGCAACGACGACTCCACAGATAACACACGTGCACGTCCTTTCATTTGCATTTCTATGTAGCTTTATGCTTGATCATTTTACTTAGTATCCTAAGGCCCCTTGCACACGGGCGTCGCGGATTCAGTCCGGACGCCTTCAGGGTGCGTTGCGGGTTATCCGCAGCAAATCGCACGCAATCGCAGTCATTTTTGACTGCGATTGCGTGCGTACCTTCAGTTTTTTCTGCGCGGGTGCGAAGCATTTTTCACCCACGTGAGAAAAAACTGATTGTTTACAAACCACATTGCTAGGCAACCGTCAGTGAATCCCGCATTGCATCCGCACCTGTTTGCGGATGCAATGCGATTTTCACACAAACCCATTCACTTCAATGGGGCCAGGGTTGCGTGAAAATCGCAGAATATAGAACATGCTGCGATTTTCACGCAACGCAAAAGTGATGCATGAAAAACATCGCTCATCGGAAAAGCCCCATTGAAATGAATGGGTCAGGATTCAGTGCGGGTGCAATGCGTTCGCATCACGCATTGCACCCGCGCGGAAACATCGCCCGTGTGAAAGGGGCCTAAGAGTTTAAAAAGGTTGACTGGTTTAGGCTACTTTTACACTGGCGGCACAGGGATCCGGCAGGCTGTTCCGGCGGGTGAACAGTCTGCCGGATCTGTGCTGCCGCTAGTGCACGTGAGGGGCCAGAACTACACTCCGCCCCATTCACTATAATGGGGACGGGACGGAGTTCCGGCCGCAGCACTGCAGACATGCCGAGAGGCGGCCGGACGAAAATTACAACATGTTTGCCGTGCTGCGGCCGGAACTCCGGCCCGCCCCCATTATAGTGAATGGGGACTGGGGACAGAGCGTAATTCCAGCCCTACACGTGCACTAGCGGCAGCACGGATCCGGCAGGCAGTTCACCCACCGGAACAGCCTGCCGGATCCCCGTACCGCCAATGTGAAAGTAGCCTTACTTTAGCAATTCTGCCATTTGTATTGTACTGCCGATGACAAGTCAACAAAAAGAAAACCAAGCAAAGTGTGAGATTACACTTTGCAGATTTTTTCCATGCGGAAATTGACCTGCCGTCCGGATGTCAAAATCTGCAGCATGTGAATTATGTTTGCGATTTTAGCTGCGGATTTCACTCTTTCAATGGAAGAGTGAGATCTACAGTAAAACCGCATCAAATCCGCACCAAAAAACATTGTTACACAATGCGGATTTTGTTGTGGATATGCAGCAAAAACACACATAAATCCACATAGAAATTTGTGCGGATCTTATGTGCGTTCACCTGCCACCGTGTGTATGTGGCCTAAGGGTCACTGATCTGTCAAAGAGACATTATCAAAGGTTTTGTTTATTGGAGGTCCAATGGCTTACAAAGCTACACCAGGAAAGATGACCGTGTCTCCGTACCCTAATATTGATGTCTACCATTAACATAAGCCATCAATATGAGATCACTTTCAAGCGCCCCACAGACTGAAGGGGCCATGTCAATCTGGCGAGTACTGTCTATCCTTCATTGTTTACCGGGCACAGCTCCATACAGAGGCGTTGCTAGGGTCTCAAAAGATCCGGGGCCCAAGCCCCAATGAATATGGCCCTCAGTCGCCCCGCCCCCCGGCATACAATCCCCCACAGTCACACCCCCCGGCATAAAAACCCCCACAGTCACCCCCCCAGCCGGGGCCGGTTTTAGACAAAATGTGGCTCTGGGCAAAATCAAAAGTGGGGCCAAAAATTTTGTAATAATGCGCTAACAACACAGTTACTGTATTTTTCGCTTTATAAGACGCACCACAGATTTTAGAGTAGCAAAATAAGAAAAAAATATTTTTCATCAGACCTCAGATCACCTTTTCCGACCCCATCAGACCTCAGATCAGCCCACTCAGCCCCATCAGACCTCAGATCAGCCCACTCAGCCCCCATCAGACCTCAGATCAGCCCACTCAGCCCCCATCAGACCTCAGATCAGCCCACTCAGCCACCATCAGACCTTAAATCAGCCCACTCAGCCCCCATCAGACCTTAAATCAGCCCACTAATCCCCCATTAGACCTCAGATCAGCCCACTCAGCCCCCATCAGACCTTAAATCAGCCCACTAAGCCCCCATCAGACCTTAAATCAGCCCACTCAGCCCCCATCAGACCTCAGATCAGCCCACTCAGCCCCATCAGACCTTAAATCAGCCCACTCAGCCCCCATCAGACCTTAAATCAGCCCCCATCAGACCTCAGATCAGCCCACTCAGCCCCCATCAGACCTCAGATCAGCCCACTCAGCCCCCATCAGACCTTAAATCAGCCCACTCAGCCCCCATCAGACCTTAAATCAGCCCCCATCAGACCTCAGATCAGCCCACTCAGCCCCCATCAGACCTCAGATCAGCCCACTCAGCCCCCATCAGACCTTAAATCAGCCCACTCAGCCCCCATCAGACCTCAAATCAGCCCACTCAGCCCCATCAGCCCCCATATGAGCCCACTCAACCCCCATATGCAGCGTCAGGTCATCGTGCGCATACTACGTCCTGACGCGGGATTTCTCTTCAGGCGCGCTTTCCACCAGCGAAGATTGGTGAAAGCACCCTGTTCTGTAAATAAGCCTCAGCCTGTACCAGGCTTCCAGGTTCATTGTTAGTATATCCCAGTTCAGGCCACTAGGTGGCAGCAGTGAACTGTGATATAATGATTTCAATACAGACTAATGGAGCAATTTACATCTGATGATTGTAAGTTGTGGTCCACTTAGGGGACTTAAAAAGTAAAAAAAATAATATATATTATATATATATATAAAATAATAAATATTTAAAAAAACGTAAAATCACCCCATTCTCCACGCAAAAAAAGAACAAAATGGCATTATAGGCATGCAAAAACACCCATACTTTTAAAATATTGAAAAAAATTCGCCTATATGGTGTAACAGAACACTTTATCTCCCAAGAAAATTGAATAAAAAGTAATAAACACACCCCAAAATGGCAGGCTGTGTACTTAAGCTTTATTTAGCCTTTATTTTTGAAATTTCCTGTGGGGATTTGAACTCACAACCTACTACATTACAGGCAAGTACCTTAACCACTGGGCTATTGAGCTCAGTGTTACATCAATGGTGAAAAACCTCATAGAAGTTCTCTTGTATAATGCAAGAAAACCTCTTAGGAGGTTTTTCAATATCAGAGAAACCTCTATGAGGTTTTTCACCATTGACTTAACACTGAGCTCAATAGCCCAGTGGTTAAAGGGTTATTCTCATTTTAGACAATGGGGGCATATCGCTAGGATATGCCCCCATTGTCTTATAGGTGCGGGTCCCACCGCTGGGACCCGCACCTATTTCCAGAACGGAGCCCCCGAACTGAATGAGGGCGCACTGCGCATGCGCAGCCGCCCTCCATTCATTTCTATGGGGCCGCCGAAAATAGCCGAGCGCTGGCACGGCACGGCTCCCATTCATTTCTATGAGCGGCGCGGGGAGCTGCGCCTGGTGGTGGCCGGACCCCCAGAAACTTGGGGTCCTCCAGATGCAGCGCTCCCCGCTCCGTTCTGGATATAGGTGCGGGTCCCAGCGGTGGGACCCGCACCTATAAGACAATGGGGGCATATCCTAGCGATATGCCCCCATTGTCTAAGATGAGAATACCCCTTTAAGGTACTTGCCTGTAATGTAGAAGGTTGTGAGTTCAAATCCCCACATGAGTATTTTAAAATTAGAGTCTAAACTAGACTTATAAATATACAGGGTGTTCCCAAGCACAGTGGGAATACCCCTTTCACCGTTCATAACACTAACTCCATATATGGACATAGCCATATATGCATACCTCCCAAGTGTCCCTCTTTTGGAGGGACAGTCCCTCTTTTTGACCCATGTCCCTCTGTCCCTCTTTGCTCCTTAAATGTCCCTCTTTTTGACCTGGAGAATTAATGCATAAATGTGCATTAATAAATTTACTAAATTGCTCCTTACTAAACTATCTGTATGGATTCTACCTGTATATTAGACCAGAACTTCATTATTCGGTTCAATTTGGACCTTAAAATATCTATAATCTGATGATTTATGAGCGAATATTTAAATGGACATTGAATTGCAATAAAAAAATTGCCGCACGGGCGCCCGTAGTTATGCTTTGGGCGGAGTTAGAGGCGTAGTCTAGTATGAAAAACACTGCCGTAATGTGCACTGCACGCATTGTCCCTCTTTGCAATTTTTAAAAGTTGGGAGGTATGATATATGGAGTCAAAGCAGGGACTCCTAACCTGGGAAATTCCCCACTCTGGAGTCCCGACTGAAGCAGGGGGCCCCCTTAGAGGATCGGGTGGCACTGCAGCTGTCTCCACCAGTCCCGAGGTTCGGGGCAGTGGTAGATTGATATGTGGCCCTGGCCCCGGATAAAAAGCCCTAGCGACGCCCCTGGCTCCATACATGTGCAGGTCTTTGCAGATCGGTTCCATTCAAGTGAATAGAGCTGAGCTAGTGAGCTGCAATTCCAGGCATGGCCACTAGCAAATGTATGGCACTGTGCCTGGTAAAGAATGAAGGTAATGCAGGGCTCATCAGGGCACCACATCCCCTTCAGTTGGCTGATTGATAGGGGTCAAAACCACAACTAATCTAATATTGATTTTATTAACCAGGCCATTTACACCCCTCCCCTCCTGACAAGAGTCATTTTCCATTTTCAAGTGCAGGTGACATTGAAAGCCATAACTTTTTTCTGTTCAGTTACATAGGGCTTTATATTTATGGCATTTTCCCTTAAGTATTTTTTTATACCAGCAGGGAAAATGTAGAAAAAAAGAAGGGAAAAATAGTCTGTTTTTAGCTTTTTTTATTTTTTTTATTCATTTTTTAATAGCACAAGGTTCAACTAAATTAAATGAAGTCTTCTTTCTATAAAGGCTGTTTTGAAATAGGGACATACATACTTAGGGATCATACACATGACCGTTGATTGTTTTGCGGTCTGTAAACTGTGGATATGCAAAACACGGATACTGGCTGTGTGCATTCAGATATTCAGACAAAGAATGCACATGGCGTCATTTCATTTTTTTTTTTTTTTGCAGACCCATTGAAGTAAATGGTTCTGCATGCGGGCCGCAAAAAAAAAAAGGAACAGACACAGAAAAAAAAAGTTTATGTGCATGAGCCCTTAATGGGCTAGAAGCTGTGGTGTTGCATGTGGTGGCTTTTTTTTTTAAATATTTTAATTTATCTTTATTTATTTATTTAAACTTTGTTCCCCTATTAAGGGTCATACAAGACCAATAATTCTGCCAGAAAATACACAACATAAAGAGTTCCCCCATGTTATCCTGTGGGGCTGTAAAGTGTCATTCCCTGCACTGTGAACATCCAGCAGCGTAAATAATGATTTGTTGCGGATTTTCTGAAGCTGAATGTCTCTATTCATTTCAGTGAGGTATGTAATTTAAACAGAAATTCACCTCAACATTCGCAAAGAAATCTGCATCCTATTCCACATGTAAATATCCGCACCAAAATCCACATCTTTGTAAAAATCCACATCTCTGGATTTTCTGGCAGAATTTTCCACCACGTGTGAGTGCACCCTAATTGATGCTGACATATTATCCAGTTACAGGGGGAATACAGCCCCCGGAGGATGTAATTAGGCTGTTGAGGATGGATTAGGCTGTAGGGGTACAGTCACACGGTCAGGTTTCCTGATGCAGTTTTGGAATCCAAAATCAGGAGTGGATTGTAAAATGAGAGAAAGCTTACAGGGCAAATATGGCTTCTCCTTTTTTTTTTTTTTTTTTAAATTCACTCCTGGTTTTGGTTTCCAAAACTGCATGCAGAAACCTGACGGTGTTGCCATACCCTAGAGCTGATCTGGCTCTGCTAAGACCCAGCAGCTTTGTGCACAAACCAGGTCATTGGCGATCATATAATGACTAGCGCTAGCTGTATATATTTTGGGGGAAATTTATCTAAACTGCTACAAAGTAAAACTGCCTTAGTTGCCCATAACAACCAATCAGATTGATCATTCCATTTTCCAAAGGAGCTGTGAAAAATGAAAGGTGGAATCTGATTGGTTGCTATGGGCAACTAAGCCAGTTTTCCTTTGCATCAGTTTTGATAAATCTCCCCCATTGTTCGTTGAGTGCTGTGTACACAGCGGTGGGGAAGCCGGTCACTGACAGCGGGCTCCCTGCATGATTAGCTCAAGTTCAGGAACATCCTGGCAGAGTTAAATGCAGACCATCCAAATTTATATAGCCAACGGGTAGTCCATAAGTGGTTAATAGCCCGTAGACCCAGAGAACCACTTTAATACTATAGGTGAAACTGATGTAAGAGACTGTGTAATGCCCTCTACTGGCCTGAGAGGTTGTTTTATTTTCTCTTTAAAGTTCTTTAACCCCTTGGCGACAATGGACGTACCGGTACGTCATGGGCGCTAGGTACTTAGCGCAACAGGGCGTACCGGTACGTCATGCATGTTAACCCCCGCTGCTCAGTGCAGCGGGGTTAACATGCTTTGATGGCGGCTGTTAGACACAGCCAGCCATCCGTAGTGAAGGCCTCGGGGGGTGCCGTGCACCCCCCATAATGGCGATCGCTGTGAATGGCTGGTCTATTCAGACCAGCCATTCACAGCAGGCTCCGTGTACTCGGCGGGGATAGCGCTATTCTAGCAAATCCCCGCCGAGTGTCAGGGGTTGGGGGGTCAGGGTGTCCCCCCCGCCCCCCTGATTGGCTGTGGGCAGATGGGCGGCGGGGGGAGACTTCCAATGTGCGGGCGGCTGCCGCGAGTGCCGCCCGCAATAATTTTTCTAAATGGCCGAGCGTTATTCAAGCAGAGTATCAGCATACAGCTGATACTCTGCTTGAAACTGCTGACATCGGTGCTGGCACCGATGTCAGCAGTTTAACCCCTTCCATGCCGCGGTCCGTAGGGACCGCTGTATGGAAGGGGTTAACAGGGAGGGAGCGCTCCCTCCCTCTCCCATCGGCGCTGCGGTGCGCTGGCAGCGCCGATGGTGTGGGCAGATGAGAGGGAGGAAGCTCCCTCTCCCTTCCATCGGGACGCTGCTCTGCTGTGGCAGCGTCCCGATGGTTACCATGGCAACCAGACGCTTTCGTCTGGCTTGCCATGAAAGCCTGTTCAAGCTCCTGCTAAAGGCAGGAGCTTGAACAGGCTATAAGAAAATACACTGCAGTACACTATACAGTGTACTGCAGTGTATTGTAAAATACCAGACCCACTGGTTCTTGAAGAACCAAGTGGATCTGAGTCCAGAAAGTGGAAAAAAAAAAGTAAAAAAAAAAAAGTTAAAAAAATTGATTAAAAATAAAAAAACACACAATACATGAACATGTTAGGTATCGCCACATCCGTAACAACCCGCTCTATAAAAATATTACATGAGATGGCCCCCCAGGCGAATGCTGTAAAAATTTTTTAAAAAAACTATGCCAAAATAGCCATTTTTCCCCTCTTCCCTCACAAAAAGTGTAATAGCAGGCGATCAAAAAGGCGTAATTACCCCAAAATGGTATCAATTCAACCGTCATCTTGTCCCGCAAAAACTGTACCCTACCTGAGACATCGCCTGAAAACTGAAAAAAATATGTCTCTCTGAAAATGGCAACACAAAAAAATATTTTATTCTGTTCAAAAATGCATCTAATGTGTAAAACTTTCCAACAATAAAAAAGTTGGACATATTGGGTATCGCTGCGTCCGTAACAACCTGCTCTATAAAAATATTACATGAGATGGCCCCCCAGGCGAATGCTGTAAAAATTTTTTTAAAAAAACTATGCCAAAATAGCCATTTTTTCCCCTCTTCCCTTACAAAAAGTGTAATAGCAGGCGATCAAAAAGGCGTAATTACCCCAAAATGGTATCAATTCAACCGTCATCTTGTCCCGCAAAAACTGTACCCTACCTGAGACAATCGCCTGAAAACTGAAAAAAATATGGCTCTCTGAAAATGGCAACACAAAAAAAATATTTTATTCTGTTCAAAAATGCATCTAATGTGTAAAACTTTCCAACAATAAAAAAGTTGGACATATTGGGTATCGCTGCGTCCATAACAACCTGCTCTATAAAAATATTACATGAGATGGCCCCCCAGGCGAATGCTGTAAAAATTTTTTTAAAAAAACTATGCCAAAATAGCCATTTTTTCCCCTCTTCCCTTACAAAAAGTGTAATAGCAGGCGATCAAAAAGGCGTAATTACCCCAAAATGGTATCAATTCAACCGTCATCTTGTCCCGCAAAAACTGTACCCTACCTGAGACAATCGCCTGAAAACTGAAAAAAATATGGCTCTCTGAAAATGGCAACACAAAAAAAATATTTTATTCTGTTCAAAAATGCATCTAATGTGTAAAACTTTCCAACAATAAAAAAGTTGGACATATTGGGTATCGCTGCGTCCGTAACAACCTGCTCTATAAAAATATTACATGAGATGGCCCCCAGGCAAATGCTGTAAAAAAATTTTTAAAAAAACTATGCCAAAATAGCCATTTTTTTCCCTCTTCCCTCACAAAAAGTGTAATAGCAGGCGATCAAAAAGGCGTATTTACCCCAAAATGGTACCAATGAAAACCTCACCTCATCCTGCAAAAAATGAGCCCCCACATAAGACAATAGCTCAAAAAAATAAAAATCAATGGCTCCCGCAAACCACTCCATCAAAATCTGTGTTGTAAAATCCATATGGCGCTCCTTCTGTTCTGAGTCCTGCCATGTACCCCCACAGCAGTTTACCACAACATATGGGGTGTTGCCGTATTCAGGAGAAAATGGGTAACAAATTATGGGGGGGCTTTTCTCCTGTTACCCCTTATGCAAATAAAAAAAATTGGGGCTAAAGCAACATTTTATTGGAAGAAAAATTTTTTTCATTTTCACAGCCAAGTGTTTCCAAATTCCGTAAAATGCTTAGGGGGTCAAAGTGGTCAGTACCCCCCTTAATATATTCTTTGAAGGGTGTAGTTTCAAAAATGGGGTCACTTTATGAGGGTTTCCACTGTAGGGGTGCGTCAGGGTCTCTCAATTACAAAATGGTGCCTAAAAACTATTCTAGCAAATTTTGCCTCCAAAATCCGTATGGCGCTCCTTTCCTTCTGACCACTGCCACAAACCCATAGAGACGTTTACCAACACATATGGGGTATTTCTGTAAACTGCAGAATCAGAGCAATGTAAATTGAGGTTTAGTTTGCTGTTAACCCTTGCTATGTTGCAAGAAAAAAAATATTAACATGAATAATCTACGAAAAAAGTGAAATTTTGAAAATTTCACCTCCATTTTCCATTAATTCTTGTGGAACACCTCAAGGGTTAACAAAGTTTGTAACAGCAGTTTTTTATAATTTGAGGGGTGTAGTTTTCTAAAATGGGGTCATTTATGGTGGGTTTCATTATGTAAGCCCCTCAAAATCACTTTATATCTGCATTGGTGCTAAAAAAAATGGTTTTGGAAAATTTTGTGAAAATTTGAAAAATGGCTTTTAAACTTTTAAGCCTCCTAACGTCCTAAAAAAGGAAAATGACGTTTACAAAATGATGCCAACATAAAGTAGACATATGGGGAATGTAAAATAATAAGTATTTTTGGAGGTATTACGGTGTATTTTGAAAGTAGAGAAATTGAAATTTGGAAATTTGGAAATTTTTCAGAATTTTTGGTAAATTTGGGATTTTTTCATAAATAAGGGTGAAATATATTGACTCAAATTTATGACTGTCATGAAGTACAATGTGTCACGAGAAAACAATCTCAGAATGGCCTGGATAAGTAAAAGCGTTCCAAAGTTATTACCACATAAAGTGACACATGTCAGAATTCCAAAATTTGGCCCAGACATTAAGGCCAAAATGGGCTCTGTCCTCAAGGGGTTAATGCACCAGGTATGATACAGTCTGTTTCTTTAAAGAGGTGGGGGAGGGGGTATTTCCATGTGACGGACACCCCGAGGCACAACATGTTAGAAAACACAGCTGTGCTAACTGTACTGTAACAGCGTCAGTCTGTGTGCTCATCACATGTCCAGAGCAAATTATTACTAGAAGTAAACAATGAACTTAACTACTGAAAGACAGCAAGCAGAGATCTTGAAAACTGCAGGGAATTGATACAGAAATATATTGAAAAATTGTATGCAAAGAGTAACAGTGTAAAAGTGACAAATGTCTGATGAATGACAGTCCTACCTCTGGGACCCTCACCAATCATGAGAACTGGTACCTCCTAAAATTAACGGATCGTCCGCACGCATGCCTGATCGGCTGCTCCATTCATTTCAGGAGAACTGCAGTGGGTATGAGGTCCTGTTCTTGTGATTGGTGAGAGTCCCTGCAATAGGACCCCTGTCGATCTAATAGTTATCCCCTAACCTAGCTGAACTCTTGCACCAGGGCCCATGAGACTTTAGCTCCGCCCCTGCACAGAGTGCACACAGGTATGTCTGGAATGTGTGTGCAATCTTCTGTGGGGTAGTGCTGTTAGTTATATTGGTGAAAAACAGGTGAAAGACTCCGTTTAAAACAACGGAATACCACATTAAATGTCCTGAATTTACCAAATATATTGTTGGTAAGTATGAATACATGCAGTAACATGCAGCCACATTATGGAAGTGTGAATGATGCCTTAATCCTATACATCAACTCTGCAGAATTAGCTCACGGTCACACATTTTACTTACAAGGCAGTGAGTCACATTTGCTACCAACATCTTTGGAAATGGAAAGCAATGTCCTGCCACATCATAATGACATCAGTGACATCTAGTGGCTGTATCTGGCGCAGCACATGTTTAGGTTGAAATGAAATATGCCCCCAATTCCCTCTTCCTTATTTGCTTCACAGATTTTGGGACCTGCTTATAATTTAATGTTTTAGGTGGTTACAATCATCCTGAAAGAGAGGGAATCTAAAGATTGAAAAGGAAGGATAGAAAATAAAAAAAAATAAAACATACACTGATGAGCAAACGGGTAACAATGTTTTTTTTACTTTCAGGCTCCATATCTCACCATCCACTACAGCTTTGAACGTGAGACTACCATCATTTTATAGACGATCATCTTGGCCCTCTCATACATACTCCAGGGAGTTAGGGCTCATGCACATGACTGTATGTATTTTGCAGTCCACAAAAAAAAGATCCGCCAAAAATACGGATGAGATCCATGTGCATTCCGTATTCTGAGGAACGGAACAGCTGGCCCCTAATAGAACAGTGTAATCCTTGTCCGTAATGCGGACGATAATAGGACATGTTCTATTTTTTTGTGGAACGGAAATACGGACATACGGAAACGGAATGCACACATAGTAACTTCCGTTTTTATTTTGTGTAAGATAAAAAAGGATGGAGGCAGCGCCACATGTGTGGTGTCAGTGGGTAAAATCAATAAGTGTGAGGATTAGAGTATGCTCACCTTCATGTGGTTGTGAGGAGTCACAACTACTATAGTTAGCCTTGCTGGTAATTGTTGGTAACTGTCCAGCACGCGGTTGTTGTTCCAAGCTGCAGTCTCCCAGTGTAGCTTCTTCTTCTAGAGGTGTGTGCCGGGTAAATGAATCCAGAGGTGTACAGCAACCAGCAGTAGAAAAAGACCGCTATATTCCGGTGCTGCTTGGTGGGGAACAGAACTGCTGTAGGCGATGAAGTAGTGTTGTCCTGACGAAGAGGGAACTTCTACCCTCGAAACGCGTTGACATTCCGTGAATAAAAGATCAACCACTACTTCATCGCCTACAGCAGTTCTGTTCCCCACCAAGCAGCGCCGAAATATAGCGGTCTTTTTCTACAGCTGGTTGCTGTACACCTCTGGTTTTTATTTTGTGGACCAATTGAAAAAAACAAACAAAAGGGACACGGAAAGAAAATACATTCATGTGCATGAGCCCTAATTCTGATTGCCTTTTCTCCTAAAGTGGGGAAAATTGGCTTCTACCTCACAGAGGTTTTTTGCCTTCCTCTGGATCAACTTGTAGGAAAACAGGCCGAACTGGATGGACAGAAGTCTTTTTTCAGCCTTATGAACTATGTTACTATGTTATAAATTGGACTTGCAACTATTTAGCATATGATGTTATGCAGATTTTTGTCATGTGACTGCATTGTTACTGTTTTGCTCCTGATGGTGGGACAATTGAACCAAAATACACCCCTTTCTCGAGATGCTCTTCCCACTTTCCACTAAGCCCTGCCCCTTTTGAGCATGTCGGTAAAAAGTGTAGCCACTTTTTTAGATAGGTTTCTGGAGTAGATACATTAGTAAATCTGGGCCCCAGTGTTTTCGGCCGGATTGGCGGATATAATAGGAATGGGATCTCTTGTTCAATAGCTTCAACATGCTTGATCCTTGGTTCCCCTGGGTATTCCACTTATTGGAACAACAGAATTGGCAGTGCCAGCACTGCCTCCTCTTCATTGTTTACATGCTGGCTGTAACATCCGCAGCGTTGATCAGGTGTAATTACACCTTACCACCAAAAATGCCCCCAGTGCCAGTAAAAATGCCCCCAGTGCCCCATTGTGCCAGTAAAAATGCCCCAGTGCCAGTAAAAATGCCCCCAGTGCCCCATGTGCCAGTAAAAAATGCCCCCAGTGCTAGTAAAAATGCCCCACTGCCCCATTGTGCCAGTAAAAATGCCCCCAGTGCCAGTTAAAATGCCCCCAGTGCCAGTTAAAATGCCCCCAGTGTCCCATTGTGCCAGTAAAAATGCCCCAGTGCCAGTAAAAATGTCCCGAGTGCCCCATTGTGCCAGTAAAAATGCCCCCAGTGCCCCATGTGCCAGTAAAAATGCCCCCATTGCCAGTAAAAATGCCCCCAGTGCCCCATGTGCCAGTAAAAATGCTACCAGTGCCCATAAAAATGCCCCCAGTGCCAGTAAAAATGTCCCGAGTGCCCCATTGTGCCAGTAAAAATGCCCCCCAGTGCCAGTAAAATGCCCCCATGTGCCAGTAAAAATGCCCCCAGTGCCCCCAATAGAGCTCCGGTCGGTGCTACATAAAAAAAGAAATTAACACTTATACTTACCTCCATCAGGCTGGCAGCGATGCGATGCAGGCCTCTTCCGGCCTGTGTCCCGTGCTGTACGGCTCAGGCGGCACGATGACGTCATCGCGCCGCCTGAGCCGGCATCTGATAGGCTGCAGGCCTAGTGCCTGCAGCCTATCAGAGGAACGGGCAGGGGAGACGCCTCTCCCTCCCCTGCCGCAGTACAATACAGGCATCTGTATCGCCGTCCTGAGGACGGCGATACAGATGACTATGGAGATGAGCGCTTCCACAATGGAAGCGCTCATCGCCCTCTGCCCCGCCGCCGCCCGCAATTATGCGCAGGCCCGCGCCGCACCTGCCTAATTGGCTGTGCGGCCCTGCAAGGGGGGACTGGACCGGCCCACGGAGGGCAGCGGCCCTTCTGGCATTTGCCAGAAGTGCTAGACGTCCAGTCCGGCCCTGCTGTATTCAGACCACATACTGTAATGTTACTATAGACATCCATTGTTTTTAGTCTACTGAAAAAATGTAGTATACTAGTATTAATGTACTTTTGTTAATACTGGAAGTCAGTGGTGGATGGTCTAAATGTATGATATACAGTATGTTTGCACACCCTGGGGTGTAACGGAACACTGATTTAGTTGCCTATAGAAACCAATCAGATTCCAACTTTTATTTTTCAGAGCTCCTTTTGAAAATGAAAAATAGAATCTCATTGGTTGCTCTGGGCAGCTAAGTCAGTTTTTGATAAATCTTCCCCTCTGTGTATATAAAATGGTTGAAAATGCTCGCACCCCCTCTTACAGATATATGTATCCTTTCATTGCTGTGTTCAGACACTGTTCAGTTGCTATGGTTTACCTTTACTACTGTCAGACAAGTATGTTTTAGGGCTTATTCACACAACCATGTTTTGCAGCCTGCAAACCGTGGATCTGCAAAACACGGTTAAAGTAGTTGTCCGGGTTCATTGCTGAACCCGGACATATCCCCCATCTTCACTCCTCCGGTCCCCCCTGATATGAGGATCGGAGCATTTCATGCTGTATCGTGTAGGGTAAGGGCTTTTTTTGTTTACAATGGTAAACTGCTAGACGGAGGCTTGACCCGGGTGACGTCACCAGCTCTGATGGGCGGGCTTTAGCGCTGTTCTAGCCGTTTTAAGCTAGGGCAACGCTAAAGCCCACCCATTAGTGCAGGTGAGGTCACCGGGCTTACTGCTGGGTAGTAGCCTCCACCTAGCAGTCCCTATGGAGACCCCGATACATTACCAGATCTAAAAAAAAATGCTGAATTGTGCAGGGAAAAGGAGAGCATTGGAACATGAAATCAGGGGGGGCGAAGATGGGGATATGACTTCAATGGCTCCGTGCTCCACAAGTTCCAGAGAAGTATAGGACACGTCCTATCTTTTGCGTCACAGCTGAAGATGAGATCAGTGTCTCAAATTCATTTAATTCTTTAAAAACACGTCCAGCACCTGTTCAGGCCAGGCTAAACTCAACTGCATATGATGCGGGTGCCACCTTCTGTATGTTAGCAGTCTGAGCTCACTAACCCAAACTCATTTAATTCTTTAAATCACACTTTTTTGTGCCCACTTTTATGCCCCTTTTTGTGTCTATCATTTCTATTTTAATGCCGCTTTCAAATGATTTCTCTATAGGACATCTTACCGCAACTTTTATTACTGGCGATAAGTAGTGTTGATCAAGCACCGTAATGCTAGGGTGCTCTGGCCGAACACTAGGTGGTGCTCGAGTGCTCGGCCGAGCACCCGAGTATAATGGAAGTCAATGGGAGAACCCAAGCACTAAACCAGGCACCCCCTGCTCTGAAGAGGGGAGGGTGTCTGGTTCATAGGGAAAGTTGAGAAAATGGTGGAAACACCAGTTAAATGGTTTGGGAACAGCATGGGGAGGATGTCTGGATGCATCTTGGACACCGAAGTCACTGCTGGGAACGATGGTGTCCAAGTATTACGCCACTTTTATGGAATGACAAGAATACCCCCCAAAACCAAATATAACATCGATTTTAGAGAAAATATTGGTAGGAAACATATATTTACTTGTATATAAAGCTCAAGTAGCAGCAGGCCTTCACCCCTAATGTTTTACACTGTCAGATCAGCAGCAGACACTCACCCCTAATGTTTTAGACGGTCAGATCAGCAGTAGGCACTCGCCCCTAATGTTTTTGAGTGTCAGCAGCACTGAAGGTCAACTTGTCAGGAGGAGGAACAGAGTGAAGAAATGGAAGAGGAGGTGGTGGACGATGAAATCACTAGCCCAACATGGGAAAGTGGCAAGCTGAGCGAGGACAGCAGTACAGAGGGGGAGGGATCCGCAGCACCGCAACAGGCTGGAAGAGGCAGTAGGTTGGCAAAAGGGAGAAGGCAGGCCACATCAACAAGTGTAGACGATAAAAGAATTGTAATTTGCAACATGTGCTATACCAAAATGAGCAGGAGCATGAACACTAGCAACCTGACCACCACCAGCATGATTCTCATGGCAGCAAAGCACCCTAATAGGTGGGCCAAACGCCTGGATCCACAATCAGTGTCTGCAGGTCATACCACTGCCTCCTCTTCCCTGTGTTACGTGCTAGC
>ONZH01023577.1:0-34280 GCA_900303285.1 Rhinella marina | reverse complement strand
CACTGACAGTAATCCTATTGAGTTCACGGAAATCCAGACATGGCCTAAGGGTTCCGTCTTTTTTTAAAAAAAAAGAATGCTGCACCGGAGATTTGGAAGGCCTAATATGTCCTTTGGCCAAACTCTCAGCAATATATTCCTTCATGACCGTTCTCTCAGGTCCAGAAAAGGTTATATAGTCTAGATTTGGGGCAATTTTGCTCCAGGGATAAGATTGATAGGACAATCGTATTCCGGTGAGGGGGTAAATCCTGACATTCCACCTTCAGAAAATACATCAGAAAAAAATCCGATATAAAAGAAGGAAGAGTTAGTGGTTAAAGCAGAAAAAGATGTATTAAGGCATTGTCAACACAATAATCGCCCCAATCCACAATTTGTCTAGTATGGCCAGTCAATGGACGGATTATGTTTGCTTAACCACGGTAAACCAACACCACAGGAGCAGGAAGACCTTCCACACAAAACATGAAATAAGCTCCTGATGAAATTCACCCACTCTTAATTTGATATCATGCACCATCGTGAGACAAACACTTCTGAGAGAGAGGTGCAGAATCAATGGCGAACACAGAAATCTCTTATCCAAAGAACTTGGCGACAATCCATGCATACGGACAAACTGAGCATCATCAAGTTCACCCCTGCCCCGCTGTCAATAAACACCTCAATTTTCACAACTTTTGACTCTAGCGCCACTCGGCAGTCAGGAGAAAACGGGTACTACAGGATGAAGACAAATGCACATCTTCAGTCTCCCTACCCACCCCCAAGAGTGAGATGAGAATTCACGCCCCCTTTCCTTTCTCTCTTTTAGAGACAGGAAGCATGGACATACCATTGATAAAATGTCCTTTCTGACCCAGAAGAAACACACTCCTTTTTATTACCAAGATGTTTACGGGTGGATACAGGAGTGGCTCCCCCTAATTGCATAGGTTCATCCCCAGACATCAACCTAGGGAATATTCACCCAAAGTGTCATAGGAAGCCGGTACACTATGAGATAGTACGTCCTGAGAGCGGGGCCCCTAGATCGCTCTCTCAGGCGCCTATCCATGTGCACAGCAAGAGAGACATAGCGGCCTCCAAAGACACAGGAGTTTCCTGAAAGGCCAAAGCGTCCTTCAGCCTTTCAGACAAACCCTGACAGAATTGGCTACGTAAAGGCCGGATCGTTCCATTCAGTATTGGTCGCCACAACTCCGAAACTCAGAGCAATAAGTCTCAACCGGCCGCTCACCCTGACAAAGGTTACGTATCTGGGTCTCCGCCAGGGAAATACGATCCGGGTCATCATAGATAATCCCTAAAGCCTTGAAAAATTCATCTACCGACCGGAGAGACTGCGATCCGGCCGGTAGAGAAAAGGCCCATGACTGCGCATTCCCCTTTAAAGCAGCGAGATGACCACACCAACCTTCTGTTCCTCATTACCAGAAGAATGTGGACGCAGTCTGAAATACAATTTGCACGCCTCCCTAAATAGAACAAAATTATCACATTCCCCAGAAAATCTATCCGGGAGGGGGACCTTAGGCTCCAAACAGGCCTGACACTCGCACCCCCAGAACCACCAGCCTGTGGTCTCTGAATCTGGTTGCGGATGTCAGCCACCTCCAAGCTGAGTCCCTGCAGCGTTCAGCCAGTGTAGCAATAGCATCCATGTCAGCACAAAAATGACAAAATTTTTGTTAGTGGCGTTTATAATGTCACGCTCTGGTGTGGGGGAAAAGCCACACCGAGCGTATGAGGGATGGGGACAGACAAAACCAGGGAACCGGTCACGCTCCTGCAGAGGACCCTGAGACTAGGCCCTAGGCTGACTACCAGTATGAACAATCCTGGATGGTAGGAATGTTCATACACAGGAACCTAATCTAAATACAACCCTAGGAACCCCTGCAGGCTAGTGACACAAGAGAGTACACCCGTTCCTCCAAGCGTAAGGAGGAACAGGAGACTCCAACAGGAAAACAACAAATAAAGAAAGAAAACTTAACTTAGGCCGAACTCAGCAACAGGATCTCAGCCGAGATCCACACCACTCTCAACCCAGTAGGTAGAAGATATAAACCGCAAGGGATACTGGGAGAGGAAGGGGTAAATAGGGGAAAGCTGATTGCCAAGCGGCAACCGCTGAGGGGAAGAGGTGTGGTGAAGAGCACACAAACAAAGGGAAAGCCTGTCAAATATGTCACTTCGAAAGCCGTGCAGAACGTCTGATTCCAGACGCAGGCCTACTCGTGACACCATACCAACGTCCGGACCGATCACTCTGCTCCATACAACTACTGGGTTTCAAAGCTGGACACATG
This sequence comes from Rhinella marina, assembly GCA_900303285.1. Classification (NCBI taxonomy): domain Eukaryota; kingdom Metazoa; phylum Chordata; class Amphibia; order Anura; family Bufonidae; genus Rhinella; species Rhinella marina. Next base: position 31,962 of record ONZH01023577.1, on the reverse strand, counting down.
GCCTGAACTGGCGCTGTACGCCTTGGAGGTGCTGGCCTGCCCTGTCGCTAGCGTGCTGTCAGAGCGGGTATTCAGTGCAGCTGGTTGCGTCATCACCGATAAGCGTACATGCTTGTCAACTGACAGCGCTGACAGGCTGACTCTTATTAAAATGAACAAAGCCTGGATTTCACCGGAATTCAAATCTCCTCCGGGGGAAAGCAGCTAAAGATTTACATTACTTATGTATCCGATTCCTTTTCTCTACTCCTCCTACTCCTCCTCCTTGTCGTCTTTGCCTAACGCTGACCAAAAAAACACCATTTTTTAGAGGTCCAACTGGCACTCTTTTACCACAATTTTTCCAGAGGTCCACCTACAGGCCCTCTCTCCAAACAATTTACGTCTTTTTCCTTTCTTTCTCTCTCTCCAAACTATTTTTCCGGAAAGCTGCCATATATGGTATTAAACTGAGTAGTATACATAGAACACATGCCACACTTGATCAAGCTCATAATTTACAACTGTACCGGTTGATGCTAAATTTTTAATTTGGAGTCCTGCGTCGTCAATCTGACTACATCTGGCTGTTGTCCCCACCACACATGCTAGCCCAGGGGGCACTCCTCTGGCTCTTCCAGCTCAACCTCCTTCCCCCCAGCCTGCCCACCCACCTACAGGCCCTCTCTCCAAACAATTTACGTCTTTTTCTTTCTTTCTCTCTCTCCAAACTATTTTTCCGGATAGCTACCATATACGGTATTAAACTGAGTAGTATACATAGAACACATGTCACACTTGATCAAGCTCATAATTTACAACTGTACCGGTTGATGCTAAATTTTTAATTGGGGTCCTGCGTCGTCATTCTGACTACATCCGGCTGTTGTCACCACCACACACGCTAGCCCAGGGGGTACTTCCTCTGGCTCTTCAGCTCATCCTCCTTCCCCCAGCCTGCCCTCCACCTACAGGCCCTCTCTCCAAACAATTTACGTCTTTTCCTTCTTCTCTCTCTCCAATCTATTTTTCCGGATAGGTGCCCCCCATATACGGTATTAATCTGAGTAGTATACATAGAACACATGCCACACTTGATCGAGCTCATAATTTACAACTGTACCGGTTGATGCTAAATTTTTAAGTTGGAGTCCTGCGACGTTATTCGAACTCCATCTGGCTGTTGTCACCACCACACACGCTAGCCAAGGGTGCACTCCTCTGGCTCTTCCAGCTCAACCTCCTTCCACCCAGCCTGCCCCCCACCTACAGGCCTCTCGCCAAACAATTTACCCGGATAGAGGACGTATTAGATATTATACTGATTTTTGTTTGTTCCTCTTTTAATTGGCTCCTGACCTGTGATAGGCAGAGCATGGACACATCCCCTTAGCTGCAGTAGAAAAGACACTCCCCTGGCCAGAGCAAGCTCTTTTTCCTTTTCCTTGTTCGAAAAATCCATGAAATATATGGTCCCAAGATAGGGGACATATACGATTTTAAACTGAGAAGAATCGATACCACACATGCCCCACTAGGAGAATTTGGGGTAATGGTGGGATTAGGCAGCCTCAGAGGCATCCATGCATTCTGCCCCTGCTGTTTCCTTTCCATTTCCGTGGCGTTTCCATCATTTTCTGATGTTTCCAGGTTTTCACCCAGCCATCCCTAGGCAGAGCCTTGGTCCCCTGTAAAAATGCTCGAGTCTCCCATTGACTTCAATGGGGTTCGTTATTCGAAACGAGCACCCGAGCATCGGGAAAAGTTCGACTCGAATAACGAGCACCCGAGCATTTTAGTGCTCGCTCATCTCTATCTATAACCCTCTCTGATCATGCCCCGATATCCCTGCAATTCCAATCGCAAAATATCCCCCAAAAAAAAAGAGATGATCTGGAGATTAAACGAGACCGTACTTTATTACCCTAAGGTTATAGATAATATCACTAACAAATTAAAAGAATATTTTAGCACCAAGGAAAATGGAGAAGTTTCATCCAATGTGATCTGGGAGGCGCATAAGGCGGTGGTGAGGGGTCATTTTATATCCTTGGGCTCATACATTAAAAAACGCAGGAAGCAGAGATACTATCTATATAGTCACAGATACACACTTTAGAATCAAAACATAAAAAACACCTCTCCCCTGCGGTGTTACAGGACCTGGACCTTCTCAGATCCCAACTCAAGAACTTATTAAATGACAAGTCGGCCAAACTATACCTATCAACTAAATTCAAAGATTATGCACATGGGAACATAGTCTCTAAGTTTATGCTATCGCAATTAAAGAAAAGGCAGGTCCATTCATATATTCACACTATACAATCTTTTTCTGCACAAGCCCTATTGCAGACTGAGCAGATAGCAGCTCGATTCACTGAATACTACCACCTCTGAAGAGGAAATTAGATTAGCTCGAATTAAGCAATGGTTGTCCTCGCTTAACCTCCCCTCCCTCCAATCTAAACAGATACAAACATTACCCAACCCTTTTAGCCTATCTGAATTGAAAAAAGCCGTTAAGTGCACCCCACTACATAAGAGCCCAGGCCCAGATGGTCTGACCATGAAATACTATGACTCCTTTAAAGAAACCCCTTCTGCCCAAATTCCTACAAGTGTGTAACTCCTTGTGGGAAGGAAACAAGCTCCATCCACACATGTTATCAGTCCAGATTACCATTATCCCCATAGAAGGAAAGGACCCATCGGTGTTTTCCAGCTATCGCTGATCTCCCTATTAAATAATGACCTGAAACTCCTGGCCAAGATGTTAGCTCTCAGACTACAACCCTTCCTGCCCCAGTTGATACATATGGAGCAGGTAGGTTTTATTAGCGGTAGTGAGGGAAGGATGAATACTAGTAGAATCATTAATATTATCCAGCATGCCCATGCTACTTCTGCTCCACTAGTCCTTCTTGGCACAGATGCCGAGAAGGCTTTTGACAGAGTAGACTGGACATACATGACACAGGCCCTGAAGCAATTCCTTATCCCAGATGCCTTTATAGAAGTTGTAATGGCCATGTATAGAAATCCCAGTGCACGGGTCCTTGTCACCAGTACCCTGTCACCAACTTTCTCAATAAGCAACGTGACTAGGCAAGGTTGCCCACTTTCCCCCTTCCTGTTCATATTGTCCCAAGAACCCCTCCTGCAGGCATTCAGATTAGATCATCGGATCCAGGGAATACCAATTGGGAACACCACCCATACCCAGGCCGCCTTTGCGTATGATATCCTCTTGATTATTACTAATCCAGCGGTAGCTTTTCCAGTAATTCACTCTTTATTAGAGAACTTTAGTTCTCTATCCAATTTTAAGGTAAACCTTACTAAATCACAAGTTCTAAACATCACCTTGGACTCACAAACCCAACGATTACTTGAAAGTTGTTCTCCATTCTCATGGTCAACTCGTAGCATTCCTTTCCTGGGTATAAATCTAACTTCACACCCCTCAACACTCTTCTCGAAAAACTACAAAAACCTCCCACAGACTATCAGTAATCTGCTTAAAGCATGGGACGTCTCGTTCACATCATGGTTTGGACATAGATCACTGGTCAAAACCATTATTCTTCCTAAAATACTCTATTACCTTCAGGTCCTCCCTATATATGTACCTAAAACCTTTTTTGACCATCTTAGAGGAATTTTATCCAGGTTCCTGTGGAACGGTGCCAGGCCTAGAATATCTCATTCACAGTTAATAAAACTGCCAAAACGAGGAGGTCTTCGAATGCCCAATTTCCACATGTACTATAAAGCAATACAAGGTTTGAGAGTACTGTAATGGCCTAGACCTCCAACTGATAGGCTAGATATTAATGTAGAGCAAGCCTTGACGACTATCCCTTTACGTGCTCTGGCCCTTAGTACATTGAACAAACCTACTTTATACAAAGCCATTACCAATCCAATGTCACGTAACACCTTGGCAGTCTGGGATAGAGGATTAAGAGATAGATTGCTAACTGGCCCTCTCTCCATTACTGCAAATCAGGGACGTAATGTGGGACTCATCTTTGGAGTTTAGGTCTTCTCTTACAGACCCCTGTAAAACCTGTGACACAACAATATAGGATTTCTTAGAAGACACTCAGACCACTTCGGCTACAGAATCAACCTTGTCACGAATTGAGAACTTTAACTATATACATAGATCGCACCTCATCCAAATAAAAAACAGATGATTTTTGAACAACTGGTTCTTACTAGGGATGAGCGAACCGAACCGTAACGAACCAGATTCGTTACGAACTTTACCGAACGTTCGGTTCGTCCCCGAACCGAACTTTCGTCAAGTTCGTATGAATCAGGTTCGTAAATAAAGTTTACTTTTTCCACAGAATAGACCAGGATACAAGGGATTATTTATTACTCCTACAATCCCTTGTATCCTGGTGTGACCCTCGTGTCAAACCACCCTTTTGGGAGGAGAATGGCCGAGATGGGTTATTATTTTCGTTCGTTCCGATACGTTCGTTCGGACGAGCGAACAGAACCGTAACGAACTAGATTCGTTTAAGAACTTTTAAGACGAATCTGGTTAAAATAAAAACGGCACATCAAACTGTACCGTTTTCACAGAACTAGACCAGGATACAAGGATTATTTATTACTCCTACAATCCCTTGTATCCTGGTGTGACCCTCGTGTCAAACCACCCTTTTGGAGGGAGAATGGCCGAGATGGGTTATTATTTTCGTTCGTCCCGAACGTTCGTTCGGGACGAGCGAACAGAACCGTAACGAAACCAGATTCGTTTAAGAACTTTTAAGACGAATCTGGTTAAAATAAAAAACGGCACATCAAAACTGTACCGTTTTCACAGAACTAGACCAGGATACAAGGGATTATTTATTACTCCTACAATCCCTTGTATCCTGGTGTGACCCTCGTGTTCAAACCACCCTTTTGGGAGGAGAATGGCCGAGATGGGTTATTATTTTTCGTTCGTCCGAACGTTCGTTCGGACGAGCGAACAGAACCGTAAACGAACGCAGATTCGTTTAAGAACTTTTAAGACGAATCTGGTTAAAATAAAAACGGCACATTCAAAACTGTACCGTTTTCACAGAATAGACCAGGAACAAGGGATTATTTATTACTCCTACAATCCCTTGTATCCTGGTGTGACCCTCGTGTCAAACCACCCTTTTTGGGCAGGAGAATGGGCCGAGATGGGTTATTATTTTCGTTCGTCCCGAACGTTCGTTCGGACGAGCGAACAGAACCGTAACGAACCAGATTCGTTTAAGAACTTTTAAGACGAATCTGGTTAAAATAAAAACGGCACATCAAATGCGTACATATTCAGTTAAGTAGCGTACCTTTGACAACGCTAGACTGTATGTTCGTTATTTGTGCGGGAATGTTCGCATTAGCGTACGTATTAGTGTAGATTCTCAAATATGCGTATATTCGTTCGTATAAGGTTCGTTTTAGGTTCGGTTCGTACGAATCCGAACTTCAAGAAAGTTCGCCGAAGCGAACCGAACCGAACTTTTCAAAAGTTCGCTCATCCCTAGTTCTTACCACTATGAATCCCAAACAGAAAATCTCAAAAATCTATTCCTCCCTTCTACCGCTAGACACCGTTCAAAAACCCACTTTCATCAAAGCCTGGGAAACAGATTTAGATACCACGTTCTCACAAGAAGAGGTAAAACTACTGCAAACACAGACCCCCAAGGTTTATAGGTGTGTCAAACTTCAAGAAAATTACTACAAAATAGTGACCAGATGGTACTATACCCCCATGCGACTCCACAAACTATATCCCACTATCTCGCCTATGTGTTGTACATGTCAGCAAAATGAACGTACTTTTATTCACATCTGGTGGACTTGCCCACTCATTGTTCCCTTTTGGACCAAGATATGTGGAACTTTAACTAAACTCCACGGCAGACAGATCCCACTAACACCGAAATTCTGCCTTCTTGATATATTTTCCTTAGGGCATAACTCTAAATGTGAAACCCAACTCTATCACCATCTCTTAGCAGGGGCGAGAACTCTAATAGGGGCGCACTGGAAATCTACAGCGGCCTCACCTATAGCACAATGGCTAACTAAATGTGATCAAATCTATAGATTAAAACAAATAGCCCATTGGGACTCCAAAATTTCTCTGAGGTTTGACCAAACATGGGGAGCTTGGAAAAAATAGACACATACTCTGACTCTATTTTAGTACCATATAGAAGCAGTATATGAGAATCTTACGTGTTAACTCTAAACCGTGCCATCCTGTAGTTCTTATGTTTCCCCTATTTTCCCCTGTGTACCCAACCTCCCCCCACCCCCCAATCTTACCTTGATGATCCTCTCACAATTTTTGTGACTGAATGTATAATTTAAGGAAAATATATGTTTACAAAGTTTACAAAGTTGCACCTAATTTGCGAAGACTATATATGCACAATGTCAATCTACCTTTGTAATATTTTGAAGGTGACGCTATGTAATTGTTGACATCTCATGTATGTTAAAGTATTTACCTGTCTCGCATTGGATGTAAACCAATAAAATGTTTTAAAAACTAATTTTTGCTCATAACTAAGATCTTCCAGGCCCTTTATGAGTTTAGCTGCTCTCCTTTGTACTTTTTCTAACTCCAGGGCATCCTTTTTATGGACTGGTGCCCAGAACTGAACTGCATATTCCAGTTGAGGCCACACCAACGCTTTGTATAGTGGCAATATTACATCCCTGTCCCACGAGTCCATACCTCTTTTAATACAAGACAAAATTCTGTTGGCTTTAGAGGCAGCTGACTGGCATTGCATGATGTTATTTAGTCTATGATCTACTAATACACCCAAATCCTTCTGAACATGTGACTCTCCCAGTTTTACTCCCCCTAGGACATATGCTGCATGCAGATTATTCGCCCCCAAGTGCAGAACCTTACATTTGCCTACATTGAATATCATTTGTCAAGTGGAGGCCCAAACAGTAAGTTTGTCCAAGTCAGCTTGTAACGTATTAACATCTTCCATAGACTGGACTGTATTACAAAGTTTTGTGTCATCTGCAAAAATAGAAACAAGTACAAGTAATCCTATCCTCTATGTCATTGATAAATAAGTTAAATAATAGCGGACCCAGCACAGAACTTTGGGGAACACCACTTATAACTAGGGACCATTCAGAGTAGGAATCATTGACCACAACTCTTTGGATATGATCATAGTAATATAGTTTATAACATAGTAACAGTTTATGAGGCCGAAAAAAGACATCTGTCCATCCAGTTCTGCCTGTTATCCTACAAGTTGATCCAGAGGAAGGCAAAAAAACCCTGAAGCCAATTTTCAATCCAATTACAAATTATATTTTCTAAACCAATAGACCTCAATTTACCCATTAGTCGTCCGTGAGGGACAGTATTAGAGATGAGTGAATCTATTTGCCGCTTCGTAGATTCAATATGAATTTTCGTTATATCCTACACCGAAGCGAATCCGAATCTTTTCAGATTCGCTTCGGAAGATTCTTCCTTCTTAAATCTTTGTATTCTAACGCTACGAACGCATGATATCATTTGTACGCTAATGCTGCACATCTGATAATTTGTATGCTAATGCGTACATGTTCAGTTGAGTAGCATACTTTTACAGTATGTTCGTTATTTGTGCGGGCCTAGACATTAATACGCTAAAGCTTCGTACGCACTTTGTACACTCATGCGTGGGTATTCGCGGGAATGTTCGCAGAACATAAATATTTTTTTAAGCATATTAAGGACCATATCTGCAGTCAGCCAGGTAAGTATGTTATTTGAGATATTTCCACCAGTGGCACCACCCTCATGAGATGTCCTCTCTTCTTTTGTATATATAGAGCTAAAAAAAACATTTAGGAGCTCTGCCTTCTCTCGATCCTCAGTGACCAACACCTCGTTACCATCATTTAGGAGTCCTACATCTTCTGACCTTGTTTTTTTTTGCATTTATGTATTTGGAGAATGTTTTGGGGTTGTTCTTTGACCACCTGTATTTCATTGTGTATTTTCGCTGATTTTATTACTCCCTTACATAATATATTTAGTTCTTTATACTTTTTGAAGGCTACAGCTGACTCCAATTTGTATTTCGTAAAGGCCCTCTTTGTCGTTTATTGCACTTTTTACACTCTTTGTAAGCTATGTGGGGTTTAATTTTATTTGCTTGTACTTTTTACCTCTAGGAATGTATTTAAGAATATACTTATCCAAAGCAGATTTAAAGGACTACCATTTAGCATTAGTGTCATTATGTGACAATAGTTGCTCCCAGTCTATGTCCTGAAGTGCAGCGCTCAACCCTGGGAAATTTACCTTGAAATTAAGTGTTTTTGCCCTACCGACCTGAGTTTGTTTTTTACAATTTAGTTGGAATATAATTATATTGTGGGGACTGTTACCAAGGTTCCCGTGGACAGTGACATTTCTCACAAGATCTGCATTGTTAGAAATTACTAGATCCAGAAGAGCATCACCTCTAGAATTATCTTCTACGAGCTGGCCCATAAAATTATCCTGCAAAAAGCTGAGGAATTTTCTAGGTTTTGCAGCAGAGTCAGAACCATGTTCCCAATCTATGTTTGGATAGTTAAAATCTACCATTATCTCTACTGTGCCAGCCTGCGCCACTTGCTCCATTTGCACATACAGTTGATCTTCTATCTCCTCAGTGATATTAGGGGGATCTATAGATCACACCAAGAATTCATTTTTCATTATTTTTTCCCTCTGAATTTCCACCCACAAGGTTTCAACATCCTCACAACCTTCATCCACAATTGTTTCTTTCACACTTACTTTCATATCACTCCTAGCATACAGACATACACCACCACCTTTGCGTTCATTCCTATAGATTCTAAAGAGTGTAAAACCTTGCAGATTTACAGCCCAATCATGAGAAGAGTCCAGCCATGTCTCAGCAACACCACCTACAGCAATATGTTTCTCCAGTACCAAGGCCTCAAGCTCTCCCATTTTGCTTGCTAGACTTCTGGCATATGTGGACATACATTTTAAATTGTCATCAAATTTTACACTTTTAGAAAAATTTATTTTTTTATGATCATTTTTTCCTCCTTCAGATTTGGTGCAACTGACGGATCTCCTTATCCACTTTTCTAATGCTCCCCCCGCCATGTATTCCCCCACTAATATATTCTGACCCCTCTCTAACCTGTCTACCTCCATACTTATAGCCACATCCTCCCCCCTCGTCCCTAGTTTAAATGCATTGCCACCCTGGCAAGAATTCTCTCCCCCAACACAGCAGCTCCCCTCCCCTTCCATTGAGGTGCAAATTATCTGCGGAAAACAGTTTGTACCCCAGCGAAAAGTCAGTCCAGTGGTCTAGGAACCCAAACCCTTCTGCTCTACACCAAGACTTAAGCTATGCATTTAACTCCCTAAGCTTCCGCTGATGGCCCGGTGTAGCGCATGGCACAGACAGTATTCTAGAGATCACTACCTTGGAGGTCCTTCCCTTCAGTTTGGAGCCTAGTTCTTTAAAATTATCATTAATGAACTTCCACCTACCATTTATTTTGTCATTGGTACCAACATGGACCACCACAGCTGGGTCATCCCCAGCCCTTCCCAGTAATGTATCCACTTGTTCCACCACATTTCATACTATTTATATTATTAGGCATGGTAAACAGCCATATTTCATACATTATTACCATTTATAGCAATTGTCGGGCTCTTGGTTATGAAATATATGATATACTCTTTTGGGATATGATTTGCCATTCTTTTGGGTGACTCATTAACATATTTTAAGGTGTATTACTCCCTTTATAGTAGCACTCCCACAATTTATTTTTTATTCCCTGACCTGTTAGAAAGGTACATGATGTAAATTGTAGTGAAGGTAATCTTCTTACGAGTGACTAATTGTGAGTTGTAAATTCCCTTCTGATCCTCAGCTGTGTCATGTGACCAAGACTCTGATCTCCAACTGACACAGGGCAGGAAGTCAGTTACTTCTCTATTCATTCCTATGAGACCGACATTGAGGCTCCCATAGGAATACATACAGAAACGGACTTCCTGTCCATACATAAGATGATGTGTAAGTTGGAGAGTCAGTGTGTTGCTCACATGACACAGCTGAGAATCAGAAGGGATGTTATACAGTAACTCAGAAATATAGTCATTGGTAAGAACATTACCTTCACTACAATTTGCATCCTGAACCTTTCTAACAGGTCAGAGAATTTTTTTTTTGTGGGAGTGCTACTTTAATCATGAATATTTAAGATATTTGTATAATAAAGATAAAGTATTGTTCTAAACATCTGAATGTGTGTTTTCTGTGTTCGCGTTTGGGAAGATGTAGAGGTACATGTGTATATCAGCAGCAAACTACTATTGTTTTTTTTTTAAACTAAATGTGTAGGTGTATAAGATAGATGACATGCCAACAACCAGGACTGTGCTATTTCCTTCATGATCCCCTTGTAACAAAGGAGAGAAAAGTACTTTGCGCCTTTATAATGTAAGGAAGAACTTTGTCAATAACGCTTTAAAAGCATAATTTTAATATGGGAAACCTGTTAAAACAACATGTTAGACCTATAATTTATATGTTGTGTGGGTGAATCCTATAAAATATTGCATAATAGCAGCTTTTCCTTTTTTTGTTGCGTTACTTGTCAGTGGAGGAAAAGACACCAGGCTGATCTATATTACTATGAGAATGAAAGGAATCTGAAGCATATATGACTTGTAAAATGTAACATTGTTTTGTGGGAAAAGATTGTAGTTTACACAATTAAATCTCTCCTCTTTCTGACTTCATTGTTGATGGGGGAGGTGTTATCATTGATTGATAGCTTTCTCTGTGTAAGGCCTCATGCAGACAACAGTGGACCACGGTCCGTCAAAACCCAGCCTGCAGTCCTGCTGAATGCATGAGCGCATGGTGTCATTGGTTGCTAAGGCGACGGGCGCTTCATGCACTCAGCAGGACCGCAGGCCAGGTTTTCACAGTCCGTGGTCCATGGATGTCTGCATGAGGCCTAAGTGTGTATACATAGCTGTCAGTCACTGATATCACCTCCTTTGTGAACAATGAAATCACAAGTTGCAGAGACATAAATGTATAAATTACAAGTTTATTTATTTTTGTCCTATAAAACTATATATCCATCTGCTCAGCTTCTCCTGCTCTGTAACACGCAGCCTGCATATTGTCTTGCATTTTGTGGTAACGGGTCCTCTTGAAGGCAATCCAATAATTTAGCAGTTTGTAAGTCAAGTCAGGATAATGTACAACTTACAAAGTTGGGCCATTTCATAACATTGTGAAAAAAACTATATTATCTTTATATCTATAGTTTTATATTTATTGAGTAGCTATCTTTCCCAGTATTATTTCTGTCCACTTGTGACATAGCTCATAAATCTCATGTAAATTGGTCTGGCATGTTGTGTGCTTCATTCAAAGGCCAAATGTAGTAACAAGGTTGTAATTACAGATGGACGAAGTTTACAAAAATGTGATTCTGATGCTTCGCCGAATTTTACAAAGAAATTTGCTTTCTGAGAAATTACTTCTTCCCGAAGCACATTTCTTTGTAAGTAATGGGTGCAATGATGGGGACCGATGATTGCGCCGCCCTTACATTTTTGAACCTCTTAGATGCTGTGTTCATAGCTGATTGCGGCATCTGAGATGGAAAATTATGGCTTTCAGGGGTTAATCAGTAAAATAAAAAATAAATAAATACTCACCTTATCCATTTGAGCACCAATATGCCACACCGCCCATCTTGATTGAAGATTTCACACGAAATCTCACGTGGTGCATGATGACATCATCACACTGACCGCCATGGTGACATAATTAGTCACTGCGCTCAAGATTTCAAGAGCTTAAATTAAGATGGCAGCTATGGCCTCTTTGCGCTCAAATGGATGAGGGAGTATGATTTTTATTTTACCGCCATTTCAGTGAAAGTTGATTAGTTACCACGAAGCGCAAGGAAATTCAGCTTCGCAGCGAATCAAATTTTCCCTGAAACTCTGATCATAGTCCACTGTGGATACTTCGATTTGCTCAACACTAGTTGTAATGCTAGGCAGAAAGCAGAAATTTTAGAACCCCTGAGATTACCACATGGTGGAAGCCCAAATAAGGAATTTTAAGGGTGTTTCTCTGAGTTTCCTTTGGACATGTCATCAAGTTTTGATGTCTGTTCTCCAGGACTTCCACCAATCACACAGGCACTAATGATTGTGGATTTGCCTGGAACTTCATCTCAGTCCCATTCTGCCATCTTTAAGGATGAGACATTATGAGGAAATGTATCATTCTAACTGACATTTTTATGTCACCCTCTCCAATTTCTGATGAGAGGTGTGATGAAGGTGGTGTTTGGTCGTGGCCATCTGCTCCATAACATTTGTTATTGTTTACACCACAAACTAGTGTAAGTAATAACTGAAACCAATTGTATCTCTGAGCTGCCGCAGAATGGCAGATGGGCTGCAAGAGGAGGCCACTACCTTCTCATAAATTAAATGCCCTTTTCTGGTGATACTGGGCCCATGAAGACCAGCGTAGCACATGCTGGCCTTGATAAATCAAGACTATGTCTGCATTATAAAACAATGGAGGAGCCTCCTTATACTTCTGATCAATGGGACTCCCAAGCATTATAAGCATAGGACTCATGGAATACTAATCAATCTTGCCTATATTTTTAAACTACCATATTTTTTGCATTATAAGACGCACCTCTTTTTCCTTCAAAAGTGGGGGAAAATGCTCATAAAGCGAATACTAATGAACACTTACATTATGTAAACGTCCATTAGTATGCAGGAAGAGTGGTGAGTGTAAGCTGCAAGCGCTGGTTATATTCACTGCTCCCTGGTTTTGTTCCGGGCCCCACGATGCACTGTTTCCTGACTGAGTATAGCGTCAGAATGTAGTACACTTAGACATTATATGAAGATTGCGCTGTCCAGAGCAGGAGAGGTATTTTTTTATTTTATGCCTGATTTGAGGTCTGATATAGATTGGAGGTCTGATTTGGGAATCTGATCTGATCTCTAATAAAGATTGAGGATCTGATCTGAGGTCTGATAAAGTTGAGGGGGGTCTGATTGGGGAGGTCTGATACAGATTGGGGGTCTGATCTGAGGTCTGGTGGAAAATATTTTTTTTTCTGATTTTTGTCCTCTAAAATCTAGTTGCGTCTTATGATCAAGTGCATCTTATAAAGTGAAAAATATGGTGCATGTTATTCTTAATATAATGATTACTGCCATATTAGGTGCTTGAATTTCCTAAGCCATAGTATTTGATGTTAATACGGTTAATCTGTCTCTATTGGAATATTATATCTTTACTTTTTATAAAAGTGTCCTATGTAGTTGCCATCATGTTTTCCTCTTGCATAATTTAACCATTAAATATTACTTACTACTGTGGTCTATTGTCAGCGCATTAATGGAAGCACGGGGAAGAAACAAGTGAGCGACTTACACCTCTATGTGACCTCAAGCCCTTCAGTCTGAATCAGCGTTATCTCATGACCTACATAAAATGTCAGCTGTGCTTTCTGTGTGCTACGGATTTCATGGTATAAGAAAACCTTGAAACAAAGAAGAAAATGAGCATCATAAATAGGGAAAGAAAACATGCTGAAATGGTCATGATTAATAAACATATGTTTTTCCTCTTATTATTCTTTATGGTAAGGCTATAATTATATAACTAAAGCAGCTCCATAAGGCTGAATGCAAAACCTGGCAATTATAAGTGGCCTACTGTATAATGGATGTGTAATACAAGTAGCAAATGATTGCACTACTCTCGCTTTCTATGGAATTTTGTTCTGTGTGGGTCAATTTCCATCTTTCTAATGAGACTTGAGGCATTTCTCCAATATCTTTGTATACACATCCTCAGAGAATTCACAGACAGCGTGGGCGTGCTTTTCTTCCAGCGTCAGCCTTCATATTTCCCTCTCTTAATACAGCAGCAGCAACCTTATAATATCCTGTAAATAGTCAACACTCCTGTCAGTATTTACTAGTGTAGGACCTAGGGCAGTGTAGGCGAACCTATGGCATGGGGGCCAGAGGTGGTTCTCAGAGCCCTCTCTCTGGGCACCCACACCCTGAAAAAAGTCTATGGTGTACCAATACGCCTTAGGGGCCGTCCAGACGGCCGTAGTATTGCGGATCCGCAAAAATGCAGATCCGCAATACCACGGATGCCGAACGGTGTCTGTTCCACAATTTGCGAAACACACATCACCGCCCCCTGATAGAAGATGCGTATCCTTGTCCGCTACATGGAACATGGAAGATGGTACATGGTACATGGAAGATATACTATACTGGTATTCAGGTAAAATTACCATGCTGGTACTTTGTGATAAATAAGTGGGTTTTGGGTTACAGTTTGGGCACTTGACCTCTAAACAGCTTGCCACCACTGACCTAAGGCCTAGCGATGGTAGAATTGATTCCCTATATTTAAAATGACAGAGAATCAGAGTGATTTACATTTTGGAGTATCAATACAATTTTTAAAAATTTTCTCACCTCTAGCACAGACATTAGCAGATTGCACTGCTCCAGAATCATGGGCCATAGACAGAGTACAGTGTATGGGAATAAAAAGCAGACTAGGAACATGCCACCCATGCAAAATGTTTTATATGATGCTGGGAGATGAGAGTGCTGTGGTAGACTCTGTTCAGGCCTTGTTTGTACTTGTCATATACTGTACATGCTAAAAACATTACAACTTATATGCCCTGTAATCTGGAATGTGCCGTATATTCTATAATCGACACATGAGCATTAATTGTTTTAGCAGTGAGGAAACCTGAAGAAGATGTACTGCGCAGATATCATTTACAGCGCATGCGCAGGATTACAGGGACAAGCAAAAGGACAATGATTTATGTCGGCCCTGTCAGTCAAGAATGTGGGACGTGGCAAATTCTGTACACATATGGAATTAAGCTCTGTTTTCTCTGGAATGATACCTTGGATTTCCGCCATCCGGGTATCACTTTAATCAGCATGGTTTAATAGGGTTGATCCTGCTGACCGTTGCACTTTAGTGACAAGTTTTGCCATTGCATATGACAAAATTAATTTTAGTAATCCCCACTTACAGAAAAAATGTATTTTCAGTTGTCAGTTATCTCTCACTGTTAATAGAAATAATTTCTTTCTGAACTTAATTTATCTTCATTCAGTTTTTTTCTGCTAATTATACTCTCCTTTTCTATCACCCACAGGGATTACAAACTCATTATGTTTCTACTTTAAGTGGATTTGATATCCCTTGGCTGCTGGGCCCCTTTAGTAGGATAACAGCCACTGAGGGAGATTTACTTAAACTAGTGCATGGAGAAAGGAGACACTTGTCCTGTAATTGGCTTCTCTGGACAACGGCTGCACTTTTCCCTTGCATTATATCTACCCAAAAAAGATTAAATTTTTTTTCCAACAGTCCTACAGGCATAAATTGGCTGTTTTCAAATGTGGCCCTTTTGACGTACTGTCTGACTTATTCTAATAACGGAGCGCTGAAAACCCCTTGATATAACAGAAACCTTATATGAAAAATCATTTAAACCTCCTATAGTTTTGTGCCATGTAATATATATGCTAATGCTGTGCAATTATTTCTCCGGAAGGGCAGCTTACATGTAATAAATACATAGTTCATACAGGCTGGTTACAAAAAAACTTACTGTAAAATTCACCATTTAGGTATGAATATTTTTATTCGATTCTATCTTTTGCAATATGTCTTTGAAAATGGATCTCACTTTAGGTCATTAACCCCTTAGTGATAAACCTATTTTGGACCTTTTTTTAAATTTGTCTATCGTCGTCTTCCACAAAACTTAATGATTAACTTTTATTAACTGTTTTTGGGAGGGTAATGGAAATAAACAGCAATACTGCAACTGAGTTTTTATGTTATAAATTTAGCAGCATTCTTTTTTCGGCATAAATAACATGATAATTTTCTTTTTTTCAGTCAGTACGATTAGAGCAATACTAAATACATATGTGGCATCATTTATCAAACTGGTGTAAAGTAGAACTTGCTGTCAAAAATGAAAGGTAGAATTTGATTGGTTGCTATGGGCACCTAAGCCAGTTCTGCTTTATACCAGTTTGATAAATGACCCCTATAGTATTTTTTTACATTTTACTACTATTGCACAAGAAATGGATCTCCCAATGAACCAAAATTATTAATTCTAAAATGCCAGTCTTAATACATCCCCCCTTCCCACAGTATATATTGTATTGCTCCTTGACTTGAATTTTTTTTGGATATTTTTATATTTCTCCTGGATATAGAGAACCAGGAATCCCGTTTGCAGCAGAATTACTGTGCTTTTATTATGTTTAGGTATTGTTGTTTAAGATTTCTAACAAATCACAGACCTCCACTAGGAGAACTAGAAAATATACATCTACTACTATTGAACAATTATCACTGAAAGTTAGGGACATTAAAACAATAATACTTTATTCATTTACTAAAATACAGGGAAAAAAACCTCTTTGAGGACTTATATTTTATACGTGATTCTGACTGGGGTAGCACACAGGAAGCTATTTCTCCATAGACCAGGCTCCAGCTTCCAATAAGTGACTACGCCCCCCAGTTGGATTACAAAAAATATATACTAGAGGTAGTATGTTGGCTATATCTCCCTATATTGTGTAAGGCTCTGGTGTGCATATATATGCATGTAGTACACCTCCAGAGCACTTATCACACGGAGAGCCAACTAGTACCTCTAGATACAGGAGCAGGTTAGCAGTGAGACTTGTTTGTGAGGGCCAGCTGCTGCTCGCTCCATATTCACTGAAAACCTGTCACTGATATCGCTAACTCTCCAGTTACAAGTGCAAAGTTGATTTACTAGCGCAAGTGTGTCATCTCACTGGCATCCTAACGTCTCTGCTGGATTGCTCTACGCGTTTCACCTAACAGTAAGGCTCATCAGGAGCCACAGCAACTCAAGACAGGACAAACACACACACAAAACACCGACCACCACTGAAGGTGAGGTGTCGGCACCGGCGCTATGGAGGCCATACGGCCGCCGCTTACTTGGAGCGCTTAAGACAAAGTGGCTCCTCCCCCAGGGCGGGCTGCTGCCGAGACCAGCCAGTCAGGCTGGGAGGAGGTGGAGAAGGATCATACCGCCTTCATCCCTGGTCTCCTCCTAGCACAGCGCGTCAGTGTCACCACACTTATCATAACAAAAGGGATTTATTATATGGCGGTTTCAACAAAATCAATGCAGTTTAGGCAGGAAAAAGGGGGTAACATTAGAATTGGTAAGCCAAACCAGAATATATTAACAAAAAGGGGTAGTTATATGTTCATTACTGTTCCACCCAAGCCAAATATTACAATTAAAATAATGGCTGGGGAGGAGGAAACAGTAAACTACCCCTTGACTGGACAGTTTTAAAGGTCATGATTAATCACAACATTTGCCTCAAGGCTCAAGCACTCTGTTTTTTCTACCCAGCTGAGCTAGAGATGATGACCATCCGGGCGCACCATTCTTAAACGGAAGGTCCTTTGCGCCTCCTTCTGCAGGACTCTTGTCAAAATCCCCCCCTCTAGGGGATCTTCTAATGACCTCGATCCCTTGAAAAGTGATCGTGCTGATGTCACCCTCATGCTCATTGGCCGGGCTATTGGTGTACCTGCATCCTTCCTGATGTCGTTTAGATGCTCACCAATATTTCGGCGAAATTCCCTGATGGTCTTGCCGATGTATTGTAGACCGCACTTGCAGGTCGCTAGGTACACCAACCCGCTGGTTCTACAATTAATAAAGGAGTAGATCACAAAGCGTTTTTGTGTGACTGTGCTTGTGAATGTATCCCCCTTACCAATAGCCCTGCAGGCAATGCAGTTCCCACATCGAAAATTGCCCCTAAGGCCAGAACGTAGCCACATAAGTTGGGAAGGGGTTTGGTACAGACTATAAACCAGTCTGTCCTGTAAATTCCGACCTCGTCTGTAGGTAATGACTGGCTTGTCCCCGACTAAATGGCCTATATCAGGGTCAGAATGCAAAATGCCCCAAAATCTGGTCAGTATGTCTCGTATCTCTCCATGTGCTTCATCGAAGGTGGCAACGATCCGGGGTTGGTCATCATTCTGATCCCTAGATTTAGGTTCAAGAAGATCCCCCCTATTAATGGCCAGGGAATGTTGATAGGCTTGTGACAAAACACCTTGGGGATATCCTCTATTATGGAACCGGGTCTGTAAATCTTTGGCAGCCACCTTAGCCCCTTCCCGACCAGCGGCGTACATGTACGGCGCTGGTGTGGTGCGGGTGCGGCGGGAGTCATGGCCGGCAAGTCTCTGCTGTTTCTAACAGCAGAGACTTGCCGCTACTTACCGCCATCGGCGACGTCTTCTAGGCTCTTCTGATGCCGTGATCACACGTGATCACGGCTTCAGGATGCGCCTGAACCCGGAAGCGTATGCTTCCGGGTGGTGTACAGACGCCCCGAAGGCAGGCCAGGATAAGAAATGAGCAATTCATGGATTTATCTCAGTCTAGTAAATCCCTGATTGCTCATAAAGAAGAAAAAAAAAACACAATATATCAGCTCATATTTGAGATTAAAAATAGTCAGAAAAAAAATAAAAAAAAATGTTAAAAAATATATAAAAATTAAAAAATATATAAAAGTTCAAATCACCCCCTTTCCGTATAATTAAAAAAATCAATACCTAAATAACAATAAATATAGACATCATGGGTATCAACGTGACCAAAAACGCCCGTACTTTTAAAATATAAAAAAAAATTCCAATATGGCGAATTGTGTGGCAGAAAAAAGCATCCAAATGGCGATTCGCCGTTTTTTGTCGCTTTTTTTTTCTAAAAAAATTAAATTATAAGTGATCAAAAAGTCATACACAACCCCAGAATGGTATCAATAAAAACTTCAGATCGCCCCGCAAAAAATGAGCCCCCATACAGCTCCATACACATAAATACCAAAAAGTTATAGGGGTCAAGATATGACAAGGAAAAAAATAAAAAATAAAAGGGCAACTTTCTAATTATTTTATCACTATCAAAACGCAGGAAAAACTATACATACTAGGTATTGCCGGATTCGTACTGACCAGTAGAATGAAAGTAACTGGTCAGTTTTAATGCACATCGAACGCTGTAAATAAGAAACCCGTAGAACTGTAGCGGAATAGCGGTTTTTTGCAATTTCACCCGATTTGGAATTTTTTTCCCGCTTCCCACTACACCATATACAATATTAAATGGTAGCGTTGGAAAGTACAACTTGTCCAGCAAAAAACAAGCCCTCATACAGCTATCTGAACAGAAAAATAAAACAGTTATGGCTGTTTGAAGGCAGGGAGCGCAAAACGAAAACGCAAAACCGAAAAAAACCTCCGGGGTAGAAAGGGTTAACCACTTCCCATCCGGGCCATTTACCCCCTTCCTGACCAGGCCTAATTTTGCAAATCTGACATGTGTCACTTCATGTGGTAATAACTTTGGAACGCTTTTACTTATCCAAGCCATTCATAGATTGTTTTCTTGTGACACATTGTACTTTGTGTTAATGGTAAATTTGAGTCAATATATTTTACCTTTATTTATAAAAAATCCAAAATTTACTGAAAATTTTGAAAAAAAAATCAAAATGTTTTAAATATTAATTTCTCTGCTTTTAAGTTGCATAGGGATATCTAATAAAATTGTTATTAATGAACAGTCACCATATGTCCACTTTATGTTGGCATAATTTTGGAAATGTAATTTTATTTTTTGAGGACGTTAGAAGGCTTCGAATTTTAGATGTAATTTTTAAGATTTTCATGAAAATTTCCAATAGTTAATTTTAAAGGATCTTTGCAGTTCTAAAGTGACTTTGAGGGGCTTAAATAATAGAAACCTCCCATACATTAACATATTTTAGAAACTACAGCCTCTAATGTAATCCAAACTGATTTTTACAAAGTTTGGTAACCCTTTAGATTTCCCACAAGAATTGAAACAGAAGGAAGGTGAAATTTAAAAATAAATATTTTTTTTTTTGCAGATTTTCAATTTTGAATTCATGTTTCCTATAAGATAGCAAGGGTAAACCCCAAATCAAACCTGAATATTTATTTTCCAGATTCTGAAGTTTGCAGAAACACCCCATATGTGGTTGTAAACTGCTCTGTGACCAGCAGTAATGAGAGGGAGATAGTACAAGCATTTGTGATGGCTTTAACAGCTGGTCAGAGTGATCAAAAGCCTGGAGGCCAGGAAAAAAGGTCTCAGGTTAAAGCTCCATGTTCTTGGCTGTCAGGAGGCAGCTGAGTCACGGAGCTTCTATGTACAGGTGCTGCACACAAGGGGCAAAGCTCAAGGACGTTTTAAAACGTCCATTCAGAGATAGAGATCCACTACCAGGACGTTTATAGTCAATGGGCAGACTGGAAGTGGTTAAAATCTGCCAGACGGGAGCAATTCCGGCGCACTCTCAGATATTGTCCTTTCGGAATGCCCCGTTTGAGTGGCATCGGGTGACTACTCCTCCACTCCAGCAGACTATTTGTCGCTGTCAGTTTCCGATACAGCCTAGTACCCAGGCCTCCCTGTTGATCCCTGAAGATGGTTAGGTCCAGGAAAGTAGGTCTAGTATATATTTTTTCTAATCCAGCTGGGGGGCATAGTCACTTATTGGAAGCTGGAGCCAGGTCTATGGAGAAATAGCTTCCTGTGTGCTACCCCAGTCAGGATCACGTATAAAATATACGTCCTCAAAGAGGTTTTTCCCTGTATTTTAGTAAATGAATAAAGTATTATTGTTTTAACGTCCCTAACTTTCAGTGATAATTGTTTAAGATTTCAGAAAACACAGTTGCAAACGTGTTATATCGAAGACTTCGTTCACATCACCATTCAGCCTTTTCGTTCTCCTACTCTGTTTAGGAGCAGGAGAACGGAAAGGATATATTTGGCACATAACTGAGCCGAATGGAACCTAAGGAGCCCATAGACCGGGGGTGGCCAACCCGCGGCTCGCTAGCCGCATGAGGCTCTTTGCCACTTCACATGCGGCTCGCACGGCCCCTTTACGTTAACATTAAATGCGGCTCGGACGGGAGCGCCGCGGCCGCTCTACTTTCACTTTACCTCCGTGGGAGCGCTGGCAGGGGAGTGGCGTGACCCGCTCTGCCATTACAATGGATCGCAGGGGAGGCCAGCTTTCGTTCTTGGCTCCTCCCAGCTGTGCTTTCAACTATGACCTGACGTGCATTACGTAGCGTTACAGCGTTACGTAGTATGTGGAGGGTCCGCGCTCTGACCTGACGCTGTGCACATCAGGTCACTGAGGAGAAAGCGCCAAGGTAAATGCCTGGAGGAGAGAAGTTTAAAAAAAAAAAATTAAAGTACTGATCATGGGGGGGTCTTATCTGACATGAGGGTAGTATGAGATCAGATAAGACCCCCAAATCCTCATCAGACCCCCACAATATAACCCCCATAACCCCCCTCCCACCTCAAGTGCTCACCTCACACATTAAAAAATCAGGCACTCCATGGACAGATCTCCCCTATATCAAATCATCTGAGCAGGGCATCTGAGCATGGACCGACCGTCATCTGAACATGGACCGTCGTCTGAGCGTGGCCAGTCGTCTGAGCATGAGGGTGTCGTGTGAGCATGGACCGACCGTCGTCTGAGCGTGGACCATCGTCTGAACGTGGATGGTTGTCTGAGCATGAGGGTGTCATGGGAGCCTGGACTGACCATCGTCTGAGCGTGGACCGTCATCTGAACGTGGACGGTCGTCTGAGCATGAGGATGTCATCTGAGCATGGCCGGTGATCTGAGCATGGGTGGTATCTGAGAATGAGGGTGTCATATGAGCATGGGCGGTCATCTGAGCATGAGGGTGTCATCTGAGCATGGACCGACCGTCGTCTGAGCGTGGACCATCATCTGAACGTGGATGGTTGTCTGAGCATGAGGGTGTCGTGTGAGCATGGACTGACCATCGTCTGAGTGTGGACCGTCGTCTGAACGTGGACGGTCATCTGAGCATGAGGATGTCATCTGAGCATGGCCGGTGATCTGAGCATGGGTGGTATCTGAGAATGAGGGTGTCATATGAGCATGGGCGGTCATCTGAGCATGAGGGTGTCATCTGAGCATGGACCGACTGTCGTCTGAGCATGGACCATCATCTGAACGTGGATGGTTGTCTGAGCATGAGGGTGTCGTGTGAGCATGGACTGACCATCGTCTGAGTGTGGACCGTCGTCTGAACGTGGACGGTCATCTGAGCATGAGGATGTGATCTGAGCATGGGTGGTATCTGAGCATGAGGGGGTCATCTGAGCATGGGCGGTCATCTGAGCATGAGGGTGTCATCTGAGCATGAGGGTGTCATCTGAGCATGGACCGACCATCGCCTGAGTGTGGACCGTCGTCTGAACGTGGACGGTAATCTGAGCATGGCCGGTGATCTGAGCATGGGTGGTATCGGAGCATGAGGGTGTCATCTGAGCATGAGGGTGTCATCTGAGCATGAGGGTGTCATCTGAGGGCATGAGGGTATCGTGTGAACATGGACCGATCGTTGTCTGAGCGTGGACCGTCGTCTGAACGTGGATGGTTGTCTGAGCATGAGGGTGTCGTGTGAGCATGGACCGACCGTCATCGGAGCGTGGACCGTCGACTGAACGTGGATGGTTGTCTGAGCATGAGGGTGTCGTGTGAGCATGGACCGACTGTCGTATGAGCGTGGACCGTCGACTGAACGTGGATTGTCTCAGCATGAGGATGTCATCTGAGCATGGGCGGTCATCTGAGCATGGGCGGTCATCTGAGCATGAGGGTGTCATCTGAGCATGAGGGTGTCATCTGAGCATGAGGGTGTCATCTGAGCATGTACAAGTTAGGTCACTGTGGAGAGAACCCCAGTCCTACAGAGCAGGACAGCACGGATTAGGAGAGGCAAGATTTTTCTTTTTAAATTGCAGTACTGAGCATGGGGGCCTTATCTGACATGTGGGTAGTATAGTATGAGCTCAGATTAAGACACCTAATAATCACCAGACCCACAAAAGAAGCCCCCCCTCCCCCAGTGCTCACATCAGACACTCCATGCTCACACCTCCCCCACCATGTCAGATCATCTGAGCATGGGGGGGTTATCTGAGCATTGTGGGTGATCTGAGCATGGGGGTGTCTGATTTGTGTTGTCTCATATGAGAATTAGGTGTCTTATTTTGGAAGTCTGGTTGTTTGATTTGGAAGTCTGATGAGGATTGGGAGTCTTATCTGATGAAGATTGTTTTTTTTTTTCCATATTTTACTCCTCTAAAACCTAGGTGTGTCTTAAATAGGACCAAAAAATAACTGGAGGAATCCAAACAAAATTAAAGTCATCCCCCACCCCTCAGTAAGGAGTACGCTGCACGTCACCACACATCCACTAAACATGGCAGTGTCTGGGAAACATAAAACCAAGCGTAAATATGAAGATGAACACAGAACATTTCTACCAGAGTGGAAAGATATGTATTTTTTCATTGGGAGGAAAGGGAAGCCATTCTGTTTGGTATGCCAGACATCACTATCACATTTCAAAGCTTCAAATCTTCAGCGTCACTTTGCCACACTGCATGCTAAAATGGACCACGACTTTCCGACAGGTACCGAACTTCGCAAACACAAGCTAAATGCATTAAAACGCCAGGCAGAACAACAGACTCAGTTCTTTAAGAAACTTACAAAATATTCAGAAACGGTCACACTTGCATCCTATCAGCTGGCATGGAACATCGCTCGCGCCAAAAAACCATACAACGAAGGGGAATTTGTGAAAAGTTGCCTTAGTGACGCCATTTCAATCTTGTCTCCAGAAGATGAACGTTTGAAACGAATGGTATCAGAGCTCCAACTGTCACGATATACAGTGGAACACAGAATATCAGACATTAACAGTGCAGTTGAAACACAACTGTACTCTGACCTTGAGAAATGCCAGTATTTCAGTATTGCACTGGATGAGTCTACTGATATACAAGACAAGCCTCAGTTAGCAATTTTTGTACGGTCTGTATCAGACAACTGTACGATAAAAGAAGAGCTACTTGATATTGTCCCTTTAACTGACAGAACTCGTGGCATTGATATAAAAGAGACCCTGATGACTGTAGTTAAAAAGGCAAATTTGCCATTATCAAAACTCACAGCCATAACCACAGATGGAGCACCGTCTATGATAGGATCTGTGAATGGCCTTGTCGGGCTCTGTAAATGTGATGACCGCTTTCCAGAATTTTGGACATTTCATTGCATCATTCATCAGGAGCAGCTGGTGTCTAAAAAGCTAAATTTAGACCACGTCATGACGCCCGTACTGGAAATTGTCAATTTTATTCGCACTCATGTGCTTAATCACAGACAGTTCAGAAATCTCATTGCAGACCTTGATGAGAACCTTCCCACTGATCTGCCACTTCACTGCTCTGTAAGGTGGCTTTCAAGAGGTAAGGTGACATCTCATTTTTTTGAACTTTTGAGCCAAGTAAAGTTGTTTCTGGAAGAAAAACACAAAGACTATCCTGTGCTCTCTGATTCCCAGTGGATTTTGGATCTGGCATTTCTGGTGGACATGCTGCACCACCTGGATAGACTCAACCTTGAGCTCCAAGGGAAATTAAAGATACTGCCCGATATAGTGCAAACAGTTTTTGCATTTGTTAACAAGCTCAAGCTTTTTAAAACTCATCTGAGAAAGGGAGAATTAACAAATTTTCCCTCTGTGGCAAATGCAAGTGCCCAAGCTGCTGAGATCCTAAAAAGGAGAACTTCTTACTACGCAGGACTTCTTGAAAACCTACAACAGACCTTTGAGGACAGATTCCACAATCTACAACTGAAGAGGCCACAAATTACATTCCTCGTTAACCCTTTTGCTGCCGATTCAGATTGTTTGAAACTCCCGCTGGTGACAGATGAAGCAACAACTCAAATTGAAATGATTGAACTTTTGGAAGATGACCGAGTGAGTGAGGGAACCCTGGAATTTTGGAAAATCGTGCCTATGGAGAAGTATCCCAATGTAAAACGAGCTGCACTGAAGCTTCTGTCAATGTTTGGCTCAACCTATGTTTGTGAATCTGTTTTTTTCCACTCTGAAACATGTGAAATCAAAGCATTGCTCTGTTTTTACTGACACACATGTTAAAGGATTGCTTCGAGTAGCAACGACTGAATACAAGCCAGATTTGAAACACATTGTGAAAAACAAAGATTGCCAGAAGTCTCACTAAAGTTGTCTACATTACAGGTAGGAAAAGGGGTTTAAATACACTTTTAAATGTTTGAAAACTCAATTGCAGTAATACTGTCGTGTGCACGCATATTTGTGTAAATGTATAGATTGTGGCTCCTGGCAGTCATACTTTTTTTTTGTGGCTCTTTGTGTCTGTAAGGTTGGCCACCCCTGACATAGACTATAGTGGGTTCTGTTAGGTTTCTGCTCAGAAGCAGATTTTGGAGCGGAGACAAAAGTCATGCATGCAGGACTTTTGTTTCCGCTTCAAAAATCTTCCTCTGACCGGAAACCTAACGGAACCCATTATAGTCTATGGGTTCCTTAGGTTCCGTTCGGCTCAGTTATGTGCTGAATCTGTCCTTTCCGCTGTCCTGCTCCTAAACGGAGCAGGAGAACGGAAAGGCTGAACGGTGATGTGAACGAAGCCTTTTAGGCAGTAATAAAAAGGCCTGATGTAACCACCAGATGTGCATGAACCCTGAAGATTTTAATAAAACATCTTAGAGTATGTTCACATGCATCATATTTTAAGTACAGTAGATTTCATAATTCTGCACCTAAATCCACATGAAATCCACTAACTATCCACATTCCATGTACTTTATGTGAATCTGATTTGCATATCCCTATTCACATGCTACAGAAAATGTCCAGGCATACTTCCAGCTGCATGGCAGAAAAAAAAGTCTGCCACAGAAATAAGTTGCATTTCACTGTATCTGTACTAAATGATTGGAAAGAAGACATCATAATTATTCTATAGGTGTTATTTTTTAAAGTCAACATTTCATTTTAGCTCCCTCTGACTTACTTATACGGGGCAGAATCTGTGCCTGTTTTGTATACCAAAGGTTTTGGCATAAGTAACATCTTTGCAATGAAGATTTTGTCACCTCCACCAGCAAGTGACCACTGAAGCCAAATACTAGACCTTGCCAGTCAGGTGCAAAACTAGCTAGGGATGTAATAAAAAATCAGCAGGGGACTACATAAGTGGCAGAGCTAGAGCATTGAGTATTTAGCAAGTAGGTACTTTTTTTAATTGCTAGTTCTGTGTTTTGTTCTTGCTATTTTTTGTTTCAATGTTTTTTATTTTTTTAAAGTTTTTTTTTTAAATTAAATAAACAAACCTATGTCAAAGTAATACCACAGCTAGGCGGTTACTATAATATATAAGCAAGTTAACATAAGCAAGTTAGAACTTAACAAGATTAGAACAAAACAGTACAGGATTGTCAAACTATAGTAGTATAACAAGAGGAATATGAACAGCTCCAGAGGTTTATTTCAAGTCCCTAAGAGGTCCAGTGTGGACTCTATAGCCATAAGTTCCAAATTTAGTAAAAGAATTGTGCCCATGGAATAGTTCCCTTGGGCGATGATTCTTTCATGTGAGCATGCAGTTGAGATAGAAGAAATAGAAAATGTTTTTTGAGGCTTCCAATTGGAGATGAGCGAACCTTTTAAAATTTGGTTCAGTTACAATCTTGAATTTTTTAAAAAAGTTTGGTTCTAACCTGAATCAATTCGACCTGGACCAAAGTGGCTTCTATTGGAAATTGTTATATAACACCCTCAAGTCTCCTAGAACTTTTAGGAAAATTTTATCTCTTTTTGTTATTTTTTAATGAATTTTTGCATTTTCTCAACCCTTTCCCCCTCAATAAACTCTTGAATGCATTGACAGCAATAGTAAATCTTGTCAGATTGACACTGACATATAATGCTATGGGTAAATGCATGTTTGACAGCATTAATGAGCAGTGTGTTTAAAATACACTGTGTCGTCACATGTGTTATGCCGTTTCATATTCCAAAGCTTCCAAAAATTTTCCCTTATCGGGGCCAGATGACGTTTCAACACACACAGTGTTATGGGATTTAAAAAAAAAAAAAAGCTACTTGTTGGGGGACCAAGCGTCCCAAAATTATGCCTTGATGGGGTCAAAATGCCTGACCATACGATACGTACAAGTGTTAACTGTCAGAAGAAAAAGTGGCTAATTGTGAATGAGCACAGAAAAGTTCTCTCTTTGAATTGGGAGTAGTAGCAATACAGTGTGGATGAGAAAAGGAATTAGTGACAAATTTTGTGACCTCACAGATGACAAAATTGTTCAAAACTTTTGACTGTTTGTAAAGACGCTTTAGTACTGTACATGCAATGTTAAAATTTAGCGAGTTGGGACATTGCGGATTACGTGGTGTATAAGCAGACCATTCTGTTGCTGCAGGTGCAGAAGAGCATTCCTGGCCACGTAACATAGTAACATAGTTTATAAGTCCGAAAAAGACATCTGTCCATCCAGTTCTACCTGTTATCCTGCAAGTTGATCCAGAGGAAGGCAAAAAAAACCCTGTGAGGTAGAAGCCAATTTTCCTCACTTTAGGGGAAAAAATTCCTTCCCGACTCCAATCAGGCAATCAGAATTACTCCATGGATCAACGACCCCTCTCTAGTAACTATAGACTGTAATATTGTTACCCTCCAGAAAAACACCCAGGCCCCGCTTGAACTCTTTTAGTGAACTCACCCTCACCACCTCCTCAGACAGAGAGTTCAATAGTCTTACTTCTCTTACCGTAAAGAATCCTATTCTATGTTTGTGTACAAACCTTCTTTCCTCCAGACACAGAGGATGTCCCCTCATTACAGTCACAATCCTGGGGATAAAAAGATCATAGAAGAGGTCTCTGTACTGACCCCTGATATATTTATACATAGTTATTAGATCACCCCGCTGTCGTCTTTTTTCTAAAGTGAATAACCCTAATTTTGATAATCTTTCTGGGTACTGTAGTCCACCCATTCCAGTTATTACTTTAGTTGCCCTCCTCCGAACCCTCTCCAGATCTGCTGTGTCTGCCCTGTATGTTTCTAACTAGTCAAATATAACAGCTTTTAAATGCACTTTGTGTTTCCAAAGTTGCTTCTTTCTCAGATTTCAGTCAGGGTCACATGACCTGTGATGTCAGCTTGCCTCCCTACTAATCTTGTATTCGTGCACCAAGCAGATAACAGTCTGTACACCAGACCTCACTGTGCTGGCCATGCCCCCCATGCACTTGCTGAGCTGCCGGCTGCTCTGTGTCTCCTTCTCCCTGGATTTTTTCAGATAAAACATTAACCCCTTCAGCCAGCACAGGGCTGAAGGCTTTACTACAGTAACGGCAGGCAGTGAGGAGAGAAATGCTGGGCACATAAGTTGACAGAGGAGTTCTGCAGAGCAGACAGGTAGGGGGAAGCTCCTGTGTGTACTGTATCAGCAGTGTCATTGTACAGCTGGGACTTGTAGTCCTACACATACAACATGCTGCTGAGTATCCCAGCAGGCAGACATGTCACTCAGCACTTGTATTCACTCCCTTTGCAGAGAGGGGGGAGAGGCAGAGATTGTTGTTATATGGATGTAAACAAAGGCTAGAAGAGAACCAGGGAAATGAGGAAATATAGATTTTTTTGCCTAAAACTTGCTGAGATTAGTTATATATTGCTGCCCATCAGATTTACAGTGCTATATTTTTTTTTCATAACTCGGACAACCCCTTTAATCTTTTTAAGACGTCTCAGACAGGGCACTTTTAATGGGGAATTTACTTTTATATTCTGCATTTCATCTGACAGTTTATTTTCCTCAGTGTATACAGTGGAGAAAAAAATATTCAGTAGTTTTGCTTTCTCCTCATCGCTTTCTGCAACTCCCCCCTCATTACTCTGTAAGGGGCCGACACCTTCATGTTTATACTTTTTACTATTTATATAATTGAAGAACATTTTAGGGTTAGTTTTACTCTCTTTGGCGATTAATCTCTCAGTCTCTAGTTTGAACAATTACAAAATTGAAGGACCCCATTCGAGGGAGGGGTAATACAAATGCAATTATTTACAAATGGCTGTTAGGCCATATTGTCCTGACAAAGGGGGACCGAATCCCCTGAAACGCGTTGACATCATTACAATAAACTTCTACCTCTTCATCGAATATTGTGATGTGGAGAAGTCCTTATACAGCGCCACGGAATGTGATCTGATTCCTATTATTTCTTGTTATTGACTGACACCGGACACCGAACTCCAGTGTGTATGTGTGGATCACGGCTGCAGTAAAGGAACTACTATCCTTTCAGCTGGTCGGTTTACAATAACCAGCCGAGCCTTCAATAGTAGTTGTGACTTTTCACAACTACATTGGGTAAGCATATATTTTTATTCTCTACCCTTATTCTTCTATTTGAAACCGCACCTGTTCATTTTGTTTTTACATGTTAGGCCATAAAGACCCCAACTTGCCCCCGAACTAAAGTAATTAAGATTAAAACATAACTTTTATTTGTTTTATAGTTCAAAAGCAAATTACTGTGCAAAGTGCCCTAACCATTAAAACCACTCACAGGGAGGGTGACTAATGCCAAATCTATAACGGAAGCAGGGTGTGCACCAACCACTGCTATACCCTAATCATCAATACTTTTGTTTTGTTTCACGACCTAGCCTGGTCTTCGTAGATACAGCGCTATTGGCTACCTAATTAGTCACTCACCACAGGGCTATTAAAATGTTAACCACTGCCCCCCAACATGTTTTGCCAGTGACCTGGCTTCATCAGGGATCACAGACAGCAATGGTAATGGTAAAATAAAACAAAAGTATTGATGATTAGGGTGTAGAAGTGGTTGGTGCACACCCTGCTTCCTTTATAGATTTGGCATTAGTCACCCTCCCTGTGAGTGGTTTTAATGGTTAGGGCACTTTGCACAGTAATTTACTTTTGAATTATAAAACAAATAAAAGTTATGTTTTACTTTAGTACTTTAGTTCGGGGGCAAGTTGGGGTCTTTGTGGCCTAAGAGCCATTTCTAAATAATTGCATTTGTATTACCCCTCCCTCGAACGGGGTCCTTCAATTTTGTAATTGTTCAAATTAATGGGGTTTATTCGCCCAATCTTCTAATTGGACCCACCTTTTAGTGCAGATGTTCTTAATTTGATGGCAGGCTTTCTTGCAAATAAACCCACTCCTGGCTTTTTTACAGCTGAGGCGGGACGGGTCTTCTCCACGGGTAATTTTCCTATTAATAAGCAAGATATTAATATAGCTTTTCGTGAAATAAATAAAACGTATAAACAATATATCAGATCCTTGTGGGAGGTCGCCAGTTTAGAGACTTATGTACAGCAAGGAATCGTTTATAGGGGAATGAAAATCAACATTACCCCAAATTCACATTAAGACGATCCTGAATTTATAAAAGGGTGGAATCAACTACTGACTGATAATTCTATACGGATGCTTAATTGTCTACTGGAGTATGAAAAAGGGGCTTTTGCTAAGATCACTTCACAACTGGAACAAGAAATTAGTGATATCCAAGTATTTAAGGTTTATCCTGAATTTAACGAATTTTGTGAACAACGTCTCCAGAAAAATATTGAATTTCTACAGACAGAAATAAAAGAGCGCAAACATAGGAAATACATTACAGACAAACGTGATTTTGAGACAGGACAAATTTATACTTATAGGTCTAGATATACTCCATTTAATTTAGAGAAATCAGGTGATTTCACTTATAAAGGGAGGAATTCGGAATTCTATGAGTCCGACTACTCTGGTTCAGAGAATATTTTGACCAGAAGTGCCCCCTCAGGACAAGGGGGTAATAAACGCAAAAACAATAGAAGTAAAGACGACTATACACATAGGAAACCACCACCACCTCGAGTTATGGCTATTAATACTACAGATACATCAATATGTCAAACTGTGTCTACAGTCCCTACTTGTCCTCCTATAAATCCCAATGCTTCTTTGATTATGTCAAACAGTTAATCAACTTTTCCATCAGCGTCTGCTTCTGGCTATGTGCCATCTGGCCTGCACCTACTGTATGTCCATCAACTCACAAATGTATCCTTCCAATATGAGCCAAACCACTTTAACCTCTTTTTTAGGACAAGGGGTACAATTGAGAGACAGAGACAAATGGGCCTATGAGACCAAAACATAAGTGAGAGTGATACATCAGGACCTAAGATAATCAACTTATCCTCTTTTCAATTGGAGGAGAGACACATACAAATACTCTCTAAGGGTCTTTCAATTACTCCAATACCCAATTTTAATTGTTTTTTGTGGGTTAAAGATGTTAATTTATTCGCCAGAAAATTGGCGTTACATACAAATTTTCTATCAGAAATTAATGACCCCAAACAGATTGAAAAACGAGAAAGGGAGGTGATTTCTATTTTAGAATCGCTAGCTAATGAAGATCCTCTTATCACATCAAGCCCCTAACCCCCACTGTCTACCTTGAGACCAAAATCTAAATTCACCCCTCCGTTTTGCAATATTGAGACATTTGTGAGTCTTGTCACCAAGGATCTTAAGTTACTGAATACAACCCTCAGGGATTTTCCAATTAATTTAAATCCAGTCGAAGTTGCCACCCTAGTTGAATTACAAAACAAAGAAATAGTGATGAAGCCATCGGACAAAGGTGGCAATATAGTCATTTTGGACATTGACACCTATAAGGAGATAGTTCAGTCTCTACTAGAGATGAGCGAGCATACTCGTCCGAGCTTGGTGCTCGTTCGAGTATTACGGTA
>ONZH01023576.1:0-30702 GCA_900303285.1 Rhinella marina | reverse complement strand
CTTGAACTATAAAAATATTAGCCTTATAATTGCAACTGTACTGTGCGTTCTCTTGCAAACTAATTTAAATACCTGGTGTTAATACCCACCGTCTGAACAGTTAGTACACGGCTGTGTACCTTGAACTATAAAATATATAGGCCTTATAATTGGCAACTGTACTGTGCGTTCTCTTGCAAACTAATTTAAATACCTGGTGTTAATACCCACCGTCTGAACAGTTAGTACACGGCTGTGTACCTTGAACTATAAAATATATAGGCCTTATAATTGGCAACTGTACTGTGCGTTCTCTTGCAAAATAATTTAAATACCTGGTGTTAATACCCACCGTCTGAACAGTTAGTACACGGCTGTGTACCTTGAACTATAAAATATTTAGGCCTTATAATTGGCAACTGTACTGTGCGTTCTCTTGCAAACTAATTTAAATACCTGGTGTTAATACCCACCGTTGAACAGTTAGTACACGGCTGTGTACCTTGAACTATAAATATATAGGCCTTATAATTGGCAACTGTACTGTGCGTTCTCTTGCAAACTAATTTAAATACCTGGTGTTAATACCCACCGTCTGAACAGTTAGTACACGGCTGTGTACCTTGAACTATAAAATATATAGGCCTTATAATTGGCAACTGTACTGTGCGTTCTCTTGCAAAATAATTTAAATACCTGGTGTTAATACCCACCGTCTGAACAGTTAGTACACGGCTGTGTACCTTGAACTATAAAATATTAGGCCTTATAATTGGCAACTGTACTGTGCGTTCTCTTGCAAACTAATTTAAATACCTGGTGTTAATACCCACCGTTTGAACAGTTAGTACACGGCTGTGTACCTTGAACTATAAAATATATAGGCCTTATAATTGGCAACTGTACTGTGCGTTCTCTTGCAAATAATTTAAATACCTGGTGTTAATACCCACCGTCTGAACAGTTAGTACACGGCTGTGTACCTTGAACTATAAAATATTTAGGCCTTATAATTGGCAACTGTACTGTGCGTTCTCTTGCAAACTAATTTAAATACCTGGTGTTAATACCCACCGTCTGAACAGTTAGTACACGGCTGTGTACCTTGAAATATAAAATATATAGGCCTTATAATTGGCAACTGTACTGTGCGTTCTCTTGCAAAATAATTTCACGGCTGTGAAGGCAAAATATTGTAACCAAAAAAAAAATAAAATGCGGAGGGGGGCTAGCGGAATAGGACGTGGACGAGGACGGGGGCGCGGAAATGCTGTTGGGGGCCTTGTTGAAGCCAGTGGGGATACAATGCGTGCTGGTGAGGGTCAGCCAGGATCCCGCTCATCCAGAATCCCTGCCTTTATGGGACAGTTAAGCAGGGGGCGGGTTACACCGCTGTTGAGGCCTGAGCAGGTTGAACAGGTGGTGCAATGGATAGCCGATAGCGCTTCCACACAGTTGTCCACCAGCCAGTCATCCACACAGTCTCACTCTGACCCTCCTTCCTCCACACCTGGCCAACAGAGTCATCCCACCATTGACCCCTCCCAGGAGCTCTTTTCGGGTCCTTTTTCAGATGTGCCGGAAGAATCCCAGGAGCTAGCAGAGGAATTTGTTTGTAGTGATGCCCAAACACTTGAGTTTTCGCCATCTCCTGCTGATGTGGACCCTGAGCCAGCATCTGTTATCATGAGCGATGATGATGATGAGACGCAGTTGCCATCAAGGGAGGCTGTTGGAATGTCCAGTGGGCAGCAGGAGGAGCAGAGTGAGGAAGTGGAAGAGGAGGTGGTGGATGACGAAATGACCGACCCCACTTGGCCAGGGGTGATGTCCAGCGAGGAAAGCAGTGGAGAGGTGGTGGTCTGCGCAGCACCGAAAAAGGCAGCAAGAGGCAGAGGGATGTCCAGAGGCAGAGGGATGTCCAGAGGCAGAGGGATGTCCACAGGCAGAGGGATGTCCATAGGCAGAGGACAGTCCAGACAGAGAAGTGAGGCCACAGCCAGCAGGGCCGAAGCTGTTCCCGGCAGCGGGCAGTCGCGCGAAGCTCCCCCATCGAGGCCTCGTACTTCTGTGGTGTGGAGATTTTTTAATGTTTGTGCGGATGACAAACTGAGCGCGGTTTGCACACTCTGCCACTCAAAACTGAGTAGGGGCTCTGAGAAGAGCAATCTGACCACCTCAGGCATGCGGCGTCACTTGGAAGTCAAGCACTGGGCTGAGTGGGAGAGAGCAAACGCAATACAACCTGCGCCCGGTCTTGCTGCCACTGCCTCTTCCCCTTTGTTGTGTGCTGCCACTGCGGTCCAGACCTCCAGCCAGGACACCTCCACATCTGCCTCTGCCTCGGCTACTTTGGGGCCTTCTCCTTCAGCCTCCCCTTCCCCCGCCTCTTCGCCTGCACCTTCACACTCCTCGTCCCAACAACTGTCCATCTCGCAGGCGTTCGACCGCAGGCGGAAGTACGCCTCGAGTCACCCCCAAGCCCAAGCCTTAAACTGCCACATCTCCAAACTGCTGGCCCTGGAGATGTTGCCGTTTAGGCTTGTGGAGACGCAGGCCTTCCGCGACCTGATGGCGGCTGCCGCACCTCGCTATTCCGTCCCCAGCCGCCACTACTTTTCCCGGAGTGCCGTCCCCGCCCTGCACCAGCACGTGTCGCGTAACATCAGGCGGGCCCTGAGGTACGCAGTCAGCGCAAAGGTCCACTTGACCACCGACTCGTGGACAAGCGCTTGCGGCCAGGGACGATACATTTCTTTGACGGCACACTGGGTGAATGTTGTGGAAGCGGGGACGGGGTCGCAAACAGAGACGGCCTACCTACCACCCCCGCCCAAGATTGCCAGCATGGGTTCTGATACACCCCCCTCCTCTTCCTCCTCCTCCTCCTCTGCCTTAACATCGCCCTCAGCCGCTAGCTGGAAGCGTTGCAGCACTGGCGCGGGGAGACGTCAGCAGGCGGTGCTTAAGCTCATCAGCTTGGGCGACAGGAAGCACAGCGCCCCAGAGGTGAGGGACGCCATATTGCAGCAGACGGAGATGTGGCTGTCGCCGCTGCAGCTAGGACCAGGCATGGTCGTGTGCGATAACGGCCGTAACCTGGTGGCGGCTCTGGAGCTTGCCGAACTCAATCACGTACCATGCCTGGCCCACGTTTTTAATCTGGTAGTCCAAAAATTTCTAAAGACTTACCCCAACCTGGCAGAGCTACTGGTGAAAGTGCGGCGCTTGTGCGCTCACTTTCGGAAGTCAACTGTAGCTGCTGCTAGCTTAAAAAAACTCCAGCAACGCCTCCATTTGCCTGAACATCGGCTGTTGTGCGACCTGCCGACTCGCTGGAATTCCACCTATTCCATGTTGGCCAGGGTGTGTGAGCAGCAGAGAGCATTGATGGAGTACCAGATTATGAATCCACGCGTGCCTCCAACTCAGCTCCCTCAGTTTGCCAACCACGAGTGGCCATGGATGGCAGACATATGCGATGTACTGCGTATCTTTGAGGAGTCCACCAAGAAGGTCAGCAGCGAGGACGCTATAGTGAGCGTAACCATCCCGCTCCTATGCGTCCTTAAAGAATCGCTCATCGCAATAAGGGAGAACGCATTGCACGCAGAGGAGACGGGGGTAGGAGGAGACGCAACGGAGCTACACAGTCAGACCACACTTTTGTCTGCTTCTCGGTGGCAGTTGCAGGAGGAGGAGGAGGATGAGGAGGAGGAGGACGACGTGGAGGTGGCTGTGGAAGAGGAGGAGGATGCTGGCGGCGAGGGTAGCAGTCAGGCTGTGTGCGTCCCATTGGTTCAGCGCGGATGGGGCGGAGAGGAGGCGGAAGAGGAAGAGGAGGAAATGGCAAGTGATCCTTCTGGTGGGGGCAGTGACGTCATGCCTATTCAGAGTCTGGCACACATGGCTGACTTCATGCTGGGCTGCTTTTCCCGGGACACACGTGTTGTCCGGATAGTGGAGAACAAACTGTACTGGGTCTTCGCACTCCTGGACCCCCGGTATAAAGATAACGTCTCTTCTTTTATTCCGGTAGAGGAGAGGACGAATCGATTGCTGGAATACCAGAGGGAACTCGTGCAGAACATGATGGAGATTTTCCCACCCACCATCGCTGGCGGCAGAGAGGAGAGGGTCTCCCAGAGTCCCACAACATCAATCAGGCCCACAGCCACCAGGGGAACACTCTCCAAGGTGTGGGACACGTTCATGGCACCCCCTCGTGCAACTTCCATCACTGCGGGGCCCGCTATCAGCAGGAGGGACAAGTATCGGCGGATGTTGCGGGAGTACCTGGCAGACCGTACCCCTGTCCTCCCCGATCCCTCGGCGTCCTACACTTACTGGGTCTCCAAGTTGGACACGTGGCTGGAACTGTCCCTGTACGCCTTGGAGGTGCTTGCCTGCCCTGCCGCCAGCGTGCTATCAGAAAGGGTGTTCAGCGCAGCCGGGGCATTATAACCGATAAGCGCAGCCGCCTGTCAACCGACAGTGCCGACAGGCTGACGCTAATCAAAATGAACAGCAAGTGGATTGACCCGGACTTTGCTTCTCCAACAGTGGAAAGCAGCCAAAAGTGAAGTGCCATCTGTATGAAGTGCCATTTCCTCCTCCACCTCCTCCTCCTCCTCCTTAACCGCCGTAGAATTGCTCCGTAAATAAGAAAAATTTATATATTTATGGCTCACCTCTTGGGCCTCCACAAAATTTTTAAGAGGTCTCACCTCTTGGGCCTCCACAAAATGTTTAAGAGGTCTCACCTCTTGGGCCTCCACAAAATGTTTAAGAGGTCTCACCTCTTGGGCCTCCACAAAATGTTTAAGAGGTCTCACCTCTTGGGCCTCCACAAAATGTTTAAGAGGTCTCACCTCTTGGGCCTCCACATAATTTTTAAGAGGTCTCACCTCTTGGGCCTCCACATAATTTTTAAGAGGTCTCACCTCTTGGGCCTCCACATAATTTTTAAGAGGTCTCACCTCTTGGGCCTCCACAAAATTTTTAACAGGTCTCACCTCTTGGGCCTCCACAAAATGTTTAAGAGGTCTCACCTCTTGGGCCTCCACAAAATTTTATCAAGGTCTCACCTCTTGGGCCTCCACAAAATTTTATCAAGGTCTCACCTCTTGGGCCTCCACAAAATTTTATCAAGGTCTCACCTCTTGGGCCTCCACAAAATTTTTAACAGGTCTCACCTCTTGGGCCTCCACAAAATTTTTAACAGGTCTCACCTCTTGGGCCTCCACATAATTTTATCAAGGTCTCACC
The DNA here is from genome assembly GCA_900303285.1 of Rhinella marina. Classification (NCBI taxonomy): domain Eukaryota; kingdom Metazoa; phylum Chordata; class Amphibia; order Anura; family Bufonidae; genus Rhinella; species Rhinella marina. The sequence goes on along the minus strand of ONZH01023576.1, from coordinate 25,455 downwards.
TCTTGGGCCTCCACAAAATTTTAACAGGTCTCACCTCTTGGGCCTCCACAAAATTTTATCAAGGTCTCACCTCTTGGGCCTCCACAAAATTTTTAACAGGTCTCACCTCTTTAGCCTCCACACAATTTTTAAGAGGTCTCACCTCTTTGGCCTCCACATAATTTTTAAGAGGTCTCACCTCTTGGGCCTCCACAAAATTTTATCAAGGTCTCACCTCTTGGGCCTCCACAAATTTTTAACAGGTCTCACCTCTTGGGCCTCCACAAAATTTTTAACAGGTCTCACCTCTTGGGCCTCCACATAATTTTATCAAGGTCTCACCTCTTGGGCCTCCACAAAATTTTAACAGGTCTCACCTCTTGGGCCTCCACAAAATTTCATCAAGGTCTCACCTCTTGGGCCTCCACAAAATTTTTAACAGGTCTCACCTCTTTAGCCTCCACACAATTTTTAAGAGGTCTCACCTCTTTGGCCTCCACATAATTTTTAAGAGGTCTCACCTCTTGGGCCTACAAACAATTTTTAAGAGGTCTCACCTCTTTAGCCTCCACACAATTTTTAACGGGTCTCACCTCTTGGGCCTCCACATAATTTTTAAGAGGTCTCACCTCTTGGGCCTCCACAAAATGTTTAAGAGGTCTCACCTCTTGGGCCTCCACATAATTTTTAAGAGGTCTCACCTCTTGGGCCTCCACATAATTTTTAAGAGGTCTCACCTCTTTAGCCTCCACACAATTTTTAAGAGGTCTCACCTCTTGGGCCTCCACATAATTTTTAAGAGATCTCACCTCTTGGGCCTCCACATAATTTTTAAGAGGTCTCAGCTCTTGGGCCTCCACATAATTTTTAAGAGGTCTCAGCTCTTGGGCCTCCACATAATTTTTAAGACGTCTCACCTCTTTAGCCTCCACACAATTTTTAAGACGTCTCACCTCTTGGGCCTCCACAAAATTTTATCAAGGTCTCACCTCTTGGGCCTCCACAAAATTTTTAACAGGTCTCACCTCTTGGGCCTCCACAAAATTTTTAACAGGTCTCACCTCTTGGGCCTCCACATAATTTTATCAAGGTCTCACCTCTTGGGCCTCCACAAAATTTTTAACAGGTCTCACCTCTTGGGCCTCCACAAAATTTTATCAAGGTCTCACCTCTTGGGCCTCCACGAAATTTTTAACAGGTCTCACCTCTTTAGCCTCCACACAATTTTTAAGAGGTCTCACCTCTTTGGCCTCCACATAATTTTTAAGAGGTCTCACCTCTTGGGCCTCCACATAATTTTTAAGAGGTCTCACCTCTTGGGCCTACAAACAATTTTTAAGAGGTTTCACCTCTTTAGCCTCCACACAATTTTTAACGGGTCTCACCTCTTGGGCCTCCACATAATTTTTAAGAGGTCTCACCTCTTGGGCCTCCACAAAATGTTTAAGAGGTCTCACCTCTTGGGCCTCCACATACTTTTTAAGAGGTCTCACCTCTTGGGCCTCCACATAATTTTTAAGAGGTCTCACCTCTTTAGCCTCCACACAATTTTTAAGAGGTCTCACCTCTTGGGCCTCCACATAATTTTTAAGAGATCTCACCTCTTGGGCCTCCACATAATTTTTAAGAGGTCTCAGCTCTTGGGCCTCCACATAATTTTTAAGAGGTCTCAGCTCTTGGGCCTCCACATAATTTTTAAGACGTCTCACCTCTTTAGCCTCCACACAATTTTTAAGACGTCTCACCTCTTGGGCCTCCACAAAATTTTCCATGAGCCTCTGGCCAGCCCACGGCCTCTTCCTGCCTTTTGCGGTCCTACGCATCCCTCAACATCCCCACTGCTTTACCTGATAGACATGACACTGGGCCAGGTCGGGTCACTGACATCTCTAGCGCCAACCATTTGGGCATTTTAAGGCTTCTGCATGTGTTTGAGTTGTTTTTACATTTTAAAGAAGACATGTCTGACCACATCTCACACACACACACAATGACAATTAGGGGTGGGGTCTATTTGCTTTCCCCCTTGCCTATGCCATCTGTGGTTGTCATAGGCAACGTGATTTTAAGGGGTGCAGAATTTCATCTTCTTTTTTGTCTAGTTTGGCTTGGGGTCCATGGCAATGTAGAGGAAAGAAGGTTTCCTTGTATGGTCTCACTTTACAGAGAGGTTACATTGTCTTTGGAGTGTATTGTTGAGAGGCTGTGATAGTGGCGTAATAGTGCGACTTGGGCGCGTTATATGCACCCAGACATGCTTCCCCTGCTGTCCCAGTTGCATTCCAGCAGTGTTGGCATCCTTTTCTGAGGTTTCAGGGTGGACTTGGTTACCTCCAAGTGGTCGAATTGAGATTTCCAAGTGGCGAGCATTTTTTTCCCATAGACTTTAATGGGATTCGATATTCGGTCGAATAGTCGAATTTCGCGGTCTATTCGAATCGAATTTCGAACTTTCGAATATTTCACTACTCGCTCATCTATACTTGTCACCATCAAATATAGTGCAGTCTGCAGGCAGCATGTTATAGAGCAGGAAGAGCTCAGCAGATAAATATATAGTGTTATTGGAAAAGATTCAGTATACTGTGAGTAGAGATGAGCGAATCATCCAAAATTCGCTTCGCTGAATGTTCGTCAAATTTTTTAAAAGATTCCTATCTAATACGAAGCTATTTGGTCGAAGCTGCGTACAAATCATTCGTTATTCTGTTGTGTTCTGCGAACATTCGCGCACTAGTAATGAACATACAGTTGTTAAAGGTACGCAACTTATGTGAACACGTACGCATGAGCGTACAAATCCTCAGCATACTATTGTCTAGCGATTGCATAATATGCAGGGCCGTGGCGTGCACTACTCAGAGGCAGAGCGAAGTTTTACAAATGGCATCCAGGCGTTCTTCAACATTTAGCTCTGGAGAACTTAAATACATGATCCAGCTGATGGACCGGCAGGATTACGATGGCACACATCAACACCCAAACCAGCAGAAGAAGGAGATAGTGCAGCAGGTGATCCGATTCTTGCGGCCAACTATTACAAATTCTACCAGTAGAAGCTGCGGCTACATGTCCTTTGGCACCCTTCTTTTTTTTGGAGCTCGAGTTCTGGCTGGAAGTGGAACCCTTTTGCTTTCCCGTGCCAGACATTTTCACTTGACTGTGGCCCTGCAGGTTTTTGTCTCTCTCCCTGCCTGATTAATATTACTAGCCCTGCACTGGCCCTGATATGTGTATTATTATGGATGCCCAGAACAACACCAAAATTTCCAGAAAACAGTTCTCTGTCTTTCACAACTTCACAGTGCTTCTGCTCATCTCAGCAGTCGCAGCACAACTGATGTCGCTGGCTTACCGAGCCTATGGGCCAATCATAGCAAGCCCTTCCCACTAGGTCAGGTGACTGCTTTCTTCTCGTTTTTTTTGCCGCCTTTTATCTGCACGAATAACAAACTTACAGTAATTCGTGCACAGCAGCGTATAAATTAACTTATACATTAGCGTACAATTCATCAGAGAAGTACGTAGTGTATGCGTACAAAGGTTTAACAACATTTAAGATTCAAATGAAGCAAATCTGAAAAAAAAACATATTCGCTTCGGAGTAGAAAATTTGTAAGATTCAATACAAATCTATGAAGCGGCGAATAGATTCGCTCATCTCTAACTGTGAGTTGTATTTCTTTCATTCCTGCTCATGCTGGGTTTTGAAATCAAGGAGGTGGGCCCATCAGTGATTGACCGCTATCTTTGCATGCATAGTTATAAAGGGCAGGCTGTCAATCACTGATAGGACCGCCTCCTTAAATCCAATGCTCAGAATGAGCAGGAATTTAAATTTATACCTTTCAAGTTTTGCTGAATCTATTTCCACAATATATCAAGTATATCAATCTGCTCAGCCTCTCCTGCTGTGTAGTATAACACATTCAGCTTATACACCATGTTGTATGTGACAGGTTCCCTTTAAGACTACAAACCCTGTGTAGTCTGATTCTACAATGATATTTCTTTTCAGTTACCGGCTAATTTATGTTATCCTACCTTTGGCTACCAAGAAGAAATGCATATAGGTTTGCTTAAGAGCTGCAGACCCCAAAACAGTACAAATGTTTTACTAGAGAAACTTTGCAAAGCTGCCTAATTTTTCATTTTAGATAAATCTGAAGAATAAAAAATTTGTGAAAATGTACATACACTTTAATTTCCAATTTAGTAAAATTGATTACTTGTCACGTGGGGGAGACAAGGGTAGGTGAGCCCTGTACTGCACCCCTCCGTCTTTCCCTGCCTACTTGCCTCAGTCGGCCCTAGGCGGCCGCGGACAACCACGAAGGCGGACCCTACACTGGATAAGTGCGCAGGAAGGGAAAGGGAACAAAGGGACGGACAAACACAGACAGAACTAACACGCAGGTGGAAGGTCAACAAGCCGGGTCAAACACAGGAGGTAACGTCAATGCCAGGGGGTGAAACGAGAGAGAGGTCAAGTCCAAAATCCGAAGTTCAAAAATCCAAGCTAATCCAAAAGGTCACACGAGCACTGATCAAAGGAGACTAATCACAGGCAATTTGAGAGGGCAGCTAGCCTGCTTTAAAAAGCCCTCCAATGGATCATGTGACGGGGCCAGCGTCACATGACCTCATTTGCATAATGAGTGCTGGCCAAACATGACCAGCGCTCAATTATGCTAACAGTCTGGTCATGTGGCGTGGCCAGCGCCACATGACCCAGTAAATTCAATATACAATAACTCTGAGCGCTGGCTTGCCGGGCCAGCGCTCAGCACCACCCACTGCTCGTGTCTAGGGGGGCGGGGACGCCGGGCACACAGCATCCGGAAGCCCGCCCGACGTTCCCCGCCTCTCGTTGCTGTGGAGACGAGGACGCCTGTCGCGTCCTCGCTCCGTGGATACGGAGGTCCGGCGGCGCTGCAAGCGGGGAGCGCGCCGCCGGCCTCCCGTGACAGTACCCCCCCCTTCACGAGGGGCCTCCGGACCCTTACCAGCGGGAGCAGGTTTATCAGGATGCTGCAGGTAGAATTTCCGGATGAGCGAATCCGCATGCATCCTGGTCAACGGCACCCAAGACCTGTCCTCTGGCCCGAATCCCTTCCAATGTACCAGGTACTGGAAGGAATTCCGGACCTTCCTAACGTCAATGATTCTATGAATCTCGTGCTCCACTTGTCCCTCCACCTCGACCGGAGGCGGAGACAGTTCCTCTGGACCAGCGGAAGCAACATAGTGTTTGAGCAAAGACATATGAAAAACATTGTGAACACGAAGGGAGTCAGGTAAACACAATTCAAACGACACCGGATTGATCACCTTGGTGATCCTGTATGGACCAATAAAGCGAGGCGCAAACTTATAGGATGGTACTTTCATGCGTAGATTTTTAGTTGACAACCATACCATGTCCCCCACCTTGAAATTCACACCCTTAGAACGTTTCCTATCGGCCTTAGATTTTTGAATTCTTTGGGCTTTTTCCAGGTTCGACTGAACCTGTGCCCAAACTGTGCACAGTTCCTGAGAGAGAGCATTGGCCTCTGGGACCGCCGAAACAGCTGGAGAAAAGGAGCCAAAGCGCGGATGAAACCCCATGTTGCAGAAAAACGGCGATACCCCAGAAGACGAATTCACACGGTTATTAATCGCGAACTCGGCCAGAGACAGGAATCTGGCCCACATATGCTGGTTATCTGCAACATAACATCTGAGATACTGCTCAACGGACTGATTAAGACGTTCAGTTTGCCCATTGGTCTCTGGATGAAAGGCCGACGAAAAAGACAAAGATACTTCAATCCTCTTACAGAAAGCTCTCCAGAATTTAGACACAAACTGCACCCCCCTGTCCGATACGATATTTTCTGGAATACCATGCAGTTTAACTATGTGGTCTAAAAAGACGGACGCCAAAACCTTAGCAGAAGGTAACTTACCCAACGGAATAAAATGACACATCTTGCTAAATCTGTCAACCACAACCAAAATCACCGTTTTACCCTCAGAACAAGGTAAATCCGTGATAAAGTCCATGGACAAATGAGACCATGGTCTGCTAGGTATGGGTAATGGACAAAGCTCGCCCATAGGTCGTGTCTTGGGATTCTTGGACCTAGCACAAGTATTACATGCAGTTACGAAAGCCTGAACGTCCCTGGAAATCGATGGCCACCAATACTGCCTAGAGACTAACTCCCTGGTGGCATTGATCCCAGGATGTCCACATAATACAGAGTTATGGCACTCACCCAGCAGTCGCAAACGCAAATGAGCCGGCACAAACAATTTGTCATTGGGGGTACCAGTGGGAGCGAGATGTTGTGCTGTCGAGATCTCAGATGCCAGATCAGACGAGGTAGCGGCTACGATGATGTCAGCCGGCAAGATGGGCTCAGGAAGGACGTCAGGAGGCTGATATGCCTGAAAACTCCGGGATAGAGCGTCAGCCTTAATGTTCTTGCTTCCTGGTCTAAAGGTAACACAAAAATCAAAACGAGTAAAAAACAAAGCCCACCTCGCCTGTCTGGGATTCAAACGCTTAGCAGACTCTAGAAACATAAGGTTCTTATGATCCGTGAGGACCACAATGCGATGTAATGCCCCCTCCAGGAAGTGACGCCATTCCTCAAATGCCCACTTAATGGCCAATAACTCCCTATTCCCGATATCGTAGTTCCTCTCAGCAGACGAAAACTTGCGGGAAAAAAAAGCACAAGGCTTAAGGTTAGTTAGGGTGGAGGATCCCTGGGACAACACTGCCCCTACCCCATCCTCAGATGCATCCACCTCAACTATAAAGGGCTCATTCTGGTCAGGCTGGATTAACACAGGGGCATTAGTAAAACATTGCTTTAGCTTCTCAAAGGCTTCAATAGCTGCAGAGGGCCAATTAACTAGATCCGCTCCCTTGCGAGTCAGATCTGTAATTGGTTTGACCACCAATGAAAAATTTTTAATAAATTTGCGATAAAAGTTCGCAAACCCTAAAAATCGTTGGAGCGCCTTAAGGGAGGAAGGTCGCACCCAATCGAGGATGGCCTGCACCTTAACTGGGTCCATTTTGCAAGAGCAAGGGGTCAAAATGTATCCTAAAAAGGCCACCTCCTGAACGCCAAAGATACACTTCTCCCCTTTGACAAATAGTTTATTCTCACGTAACACCTCTAACACTTGTCTGGTATGAGAAACGTGAGATTCCCAATCCGCAGAAAAAATAAGGATGTCATCAATGTAGACAATCATGAACCTCCCAATAAAAGGTCTAAAAATGTCATTGACAAAATTCTGGAACACAGCGGGTGCATTGCTTAGCCCAAAGGGCATTACTAAATACTCATAATGACCCTCAGGGGTATTGAAGGCCGTCTTCCATTCATCCCCCTCCCTGATTCTAATCAGGTTATAAGCTCCCTTTAAATCCAGTTTAGAGAACCAGCAGGCGCCTTGAATCTGGTTTAGTAAATCTGGGATAAGGGGCAGCGGATATCTGTTCTTGACCGTGACCTTGTTAAGTTCCCTGTAATCAATACAGGGCCTCAATCCTCCATCCTTCTTACCCACAAAGAAAAATCCGGCCCCCATGGGGGAAACTGAAGGCCGGATATGACCCTTGGCCAGACTCTCCTTAAGATAATCCCTCATGGATTGCCGCTCAGGAGTGGAGAGATTGTAAATACGGCCCTTAGGATACTTGGAACCCTCAATAATATCAATAGCACAGTCATAATGCCTGTGAGGAGGGAGGAACTCAGCCTCGGACATGGAGAATACATCCTGAAAATCTCTGATATATTCAGGCAGGATCAGAGACTCAGTAGTACCTCCTAACTGCAAAATTGATTTGCAACATTTGGAACAATCCCCTCCCCATTTCTCTAATTCACCTGCAGGCCAGTTGATCACGGGGTTGTGGTCCTGTAACCATGGCAGACCTAAGACGAGGTCAGCAGGTAAATCCCTTAGGACAAGGAAGGAACAGGTCTCAGTATGGGCAATCCCCACCGTTAGGGACACCTCGGGCGTACGAAATTCCACTCGCCCATTCTTCAATGGGGTAGAATCTAAGGCAATGATTTGGATTACCTCCCTTAGAGGAACTAGCGGAATACCAACAGTTTGTACGAAATCAAAATTAATAAAACTAACGGCAGAACCTGAATCAACAAATGCTTGCCCCTCCCCCTTAATTTGACCATAAGTAACAGAAATAGGAAGCAAAATTTTCCTTCTTACCACCGTCGGAGTTACCTTGCTTCCCACCGGAGATCTCCTAGAAGGTGGAAGTTTGGGACACTGCTGGAGCCAGTGGTTCATCTCCCCGCAGTAAAAACAGGCTCCCTTTCGGCGTCTTTGGTCCCTTATGGTCCCCCCTAACTGCATGGGTTCCTCCGGAATTCTGGCAGGCGATGGACTCGGAAGAGGAAGCTCAGGAAAAACGGCCCCCTGCGGAATGCTAGAACGTTCTCTCAGCCTCTCTCTCACCCGTCGGTCTAGTTTAATGGCCAAGGTCATAGTCGCCTCTAAGGAGTCAGGAGTGGGATAACATACCAGAAGGTCTTTTAGTTGGTCAGACAGCCCCACCCGGAATTGACTTCTTAAGGCTGGGTCATTCCATCCAGAAGAGACACACCACTTCCTAAACTCTGCGCAATAGTCCTCTACTGGACGGTTACCCTGCCGAATGTCCCTGAGTTGAGACTCGGCCACAGCGGTCAAGTCAGGCTCCTCATACAATAGGCCTAAGGCCAGAAAAAACGCGTCCACAGTCAGCAAACTTGGGGAGTCAGGGGGTAACGAAAAGGCCCACTCCTGCGGATCACCCTGCAGCAAGGAAATAATTATTCCCACCCGCTGCTGCTCGGAACCCGAGGAGTGGGGGCGTAGGCGGAAATATAATTTTATACTCTCCTTAAAGGAGCGGAAGGTCTTCCGGTCTCCCGAAAACCGGTCCGGAAGCTTAACATGGGGCTCCACGATAGGGTTAGATGTGGAGGGACCCATTACTGGAGCGGATTGAAGCTGCTCCTGCTGTTGGAGCCTCTCGGCCAGATCCTGGATAGCTTGAGCCATCCCTTGCACCTGGTCCGTGAGGGCCCGCAACTGCTCCATGAGATAAGGCCTGTGATTCTGTCACGTGGGGGAGACAAGGGTAGGTGAGCCCTGTACTGCACCCCTCCGTCTTTCCCTGCCTACTTGCCTCAGTCGGCCCTAGGCGGCCGCGGACAACCACGAAGGCGGACCCTACACTGGATAAGTGCGCAGGAAGGGAAAGGGAACAAAGGGACGGACAAACACAGACAGAACTAACACGCAGGTGGAAGGTCAACAAGCCGGGTCAAACACAGGAGGTAACGTCAATGCCAGGGGGTGAAACGAGAGAGAGGTCAAGTCCAAAATCCGAAGTTCAAAAATCCAAGCTAATCCAAAAGGTCACACGAGCACTGATCAAAGGAGACTAATCACAGGCAATTTGAGAGGGCAGCTAGCCTGCTTTAAAAAGCCCTCCAATGGATCATGTGACGGGGCCAGCGTCACATGACCTCATTTGCATAATGAGTGCTGGCCAAACATGACCAGCGCTCAATTATGCTAACAGTCTGGTCATGTGGCGTGGCCAGCGCCACATGACCCAGTAAATTCAATATACAATAACTCTGAGCGCTGGCTTGCCGGGCCAGCGCTCAGCACCACCCACTGCTCGTGTCTAGGGGGGCGGGGACGCCGGGCACACAGCATCCGGAAGCCCGCCCGACGTTCCCCGCCTCTCGTTGCTGTGGAGACGAGGACGCCTGTCGCGTCCTCGCTCCGTGGATACGGAGGTCCGGCGGCGCTGCAAGCGGGGAGCGCGCCGCCGGCCTCCCGTGACATTACTGTGTTTCTATAAAACATGTTACTAAAAAATTAAAATCCATCTTCTGGCAGCACATAAAAAGTGTAGTTTCACATTTTTTATGGCTACAAATGTAACAAAGGCACTATGAATCCATTATTCTTGACCTTTGAATAAGACCCAACTCTTAGTCAAAGGAGAGAATTAGTCTTTTTCATTCTTGTCTGAGTAGGTAATTTTAGAAATTACTGAAAAGTTCTGTATTCTGTTTTTCTATTACACTTTTTAGACTTTTAGATATTTTTTATAATTATCTCACTATATATAGAATTCTATACCCATAAACATAATCCTATATCATAAGAACTATTATCCATAAACATAATCATGTACCATTACAACCATTTTTACATCAGATTTAGGGTTGGTAAAGGTCAGTATGGTATGATGAAAAAAAAAATGTACATAATATATTTTACCTGAGAAAGTGGATGGATTTCTAGCTTAAGATGAAGACATTTCTGTGGGTGAAGAGCTATGCACCAAATCAATAGCAGATAGAACAAGAATGAGTGATTAGCTCAGTTTGATTTAAAGGATTTTCCAGGTTACCCTTGTGTACCAGACCAGGCAGGAGGCTAGGGAATGGAAAGTGGTGCTGAGTATGATGTTGGTAGTTAGAGATCAGTGAAGTACTAGAAAATTCAATTGCTTTGCCAAATTTTACAAAGCATTACTTTTTCATGAAGCGCAGCTCTTTGTAAGTAGTGGGTGCAATGACAGGGAGTGGTGATTGCACCACTCCCCATTATTGTACCCCTCATAGCTGAGCACGGCACATGACATTAACATTACAGTGTAAAATAAAAATAAATAAATAAAATCATACTTACCTCATCCATTTGATCATGAAGAGCCAGCTGCTGCCATCTCGATTGAAGTTTCATAAATTTTGTGCGGCCCGTGATGACGTCACCACATTGGCCATTGTTGTGACGTCAAATATCACCATGCACGGGATTTCATGTGGGATCTTCAATAATGGCAGCGGCTGGCTCTTCGCACTCAAACAGATGAGGTAAGTATGATTTTTTTTATTTTTTACTGCCATTCAGGGAAAATCTATTTGTTACCACAAAGCACAAAGAAATTCGGCTTCATGGACTTTGATTCGCTCAACACTAGTGGTAGTCGTACTCATGGTAGCTGTGGTCCTCCCTGGTAGCCTCTTGGCGGAGTGCAGTGAAGGATTGGTGCACCCTTTCTTCACCTCAAGGCACATCCCGGTGATGGTCTCCTGCCTGGTGCTGATTTGGGGTACCCTTGGTGGTGATCATTGGGGTGTGAGGCAGATAAACAGAAAATAGATGCATGGTCCAAAAAGTTGAGGCCGGTTTTGCCTAACAATAAACACAGTTATGATTATGCATGGATTGGCAGATCTTAAACGTTCTTGGGCTGTAAATATGCATTTCCTTAAATATGCCTGGAGTTGTTGCATTAATAATCCGGTTCTGCAGGGCATTGTTCACAATGAAGCGGTCATCAGTGTGATATGTGGCCAAGCAAAGTCCATTTCTATGGCTTTCTGTGACTGTTCCAGTCTCTCTATATCTGTTTTGCAACCTGCTGATGACACTCTGTGACACTTTAGCTCAGTGGCCTCTTCCGTCTGAGAACATATTGTATAAAGCCTCGCAATGGCAAGGTACTATTGATCAATTGTCAGGTGTTCTCATGGTCTCATGATGTCAAAATGTGAACAGCATCATGAGCAGGACTGTTTAAATATCAATTCTAATTGAACTAGGAAATTAATTGGGCAAGTTATGGATCAAATATTTGTTGTGAAGTTTGCCCTTAATCTCCTTGTTAGAGAACAGCAAAAAAAAAGTACTGAAACATTGAACATTTGGACATGTGCATTCAAATGTTTGGAGAAGGTCATATTAAAGAAGAACTCCCGCAAAATTTTTTATTCTCTGACCGGTTAGAAAGGTGCATGATATAATCTGTAGTGAATGCAATCTTCTCATCAGAGACTGTAATTCTGAGTTATCCCCTCTCTTCTTACTGTAGCTGGGTGATGTGACCAACTCCCTGACCTCTAACTGACCCAGGACAGGAAGCCAGTTACTGCTCTATTCATTCCTATGAGACTGAAAGTGAAGTTCCCATAGGAATGCATAGAGAATTAGACTTCTTGTCCACACATAAGATGCTGTGTGAGTTGGTGGGTCTGATTCCTAGTCACATGACACAGATTAGAAACATCAGGGAGATATAACTCAAAAATACAGACACTGGTAAGAAAATGACATTCATTACAGATTACATCATGTACATTTCTAGCAGAACATGGAATAAATATATACTAGTCACAAAATCAATTTAATAAATTTTTTGAGGAGGGAGTTTTTTATTACATTCAAACTAGCAACATATATACATGTTTACTACACCAATACACAGTGTAGTGCGCACCATTATCAGAGAGGTCCAAAAATGTCCAGGCTATGGAAGGGTTCCAAATGAAAGAACCAGAGCCAGAATGCAGGAAGTAGCAACACCACCTATCCTGCCATAAGTAGTAGTGGTAGTGGTAGTAGACTGCAGTTGAACCTGTTGGCTTCAGAACGGTACAACATTGTAGTTGAGGAGAAAGAGGATGAGATTGCGGATTGGATGGCTCACTCTTCCTCTCGCAGCAGGATGACATGGTGGTGACTTCAGAGTCATTCTTCCTGCTGCTCCTCCTTCCAGCCTCCAGTCCCAAAGAAGGCTTTTAGTGGAGTCATCCCAGTATTCACTATCTCTTCCTGCAGGGATGCCTTCATTTTTCCTAAGAAGTGAAAAGAAAAACCCACCATGCCCTATTGCAGATAGTTAAGAGAGTCTCCCTTTCAACAACTTGTGTTTGGGCTGCCCTGAGGAGAAGGCTGGGGAAGAGGCTGGTGATCCTATGCATACCTGTGTTGATGGTGGTAGTAATAGTGCCACATGTAGCCAGGGCATTGGCAGCGGGGGAAGCGAAAGTGGCAGTCTGGGAAATTGAAGAGCAGGGGAGGGTGGCCCAGGAGCCCACCATGATATTTCACAGTCTAATAAAAGTGGCAGGGAGGGTGAGGACTTTGATGATGATTGTGTGCTGGACAGGACCTGGATCAGGGTGCTGAAGAGGGGGCAACATTAGTGAAGAAGGGCAGTGGTGGCAGCAATAAAGAGCTGAAACCACATACCTCCCAAAAAACAGCCAGAGCCATGTTTGTCTAGTGCAGCACATGAGATGTCACCACCACATTCTTTGAAAAAATACAACTGGCCAGCATTCCCAATCAGAACAAGTCTGTTCTCCTTCTTCTGGTCCTCTTTGTGTCAGCCAACCCGCATGCCCAAGCAATACAGAATCTTTGTCATCAACATTACCACTTTCTTCTTCTCATGCTAGGACTTTTCTTCAGTTTGATTGTGAGAAATCTTAACGATACATTTTGTCATGAAAAAATTTTCTCCCCTAACTTTCTCCACCAACAATTACATTGTCTATAAGCTGCACCTCCACCTGGCTAAATTTGCTGGTGGTACAGTTGCTGTAGTACCATTGTAGTAGAGCCTTGTACCCTCACATGGAAGAATGCGGGACACTCCTTGCCATTCTCACTGTGCTTGAAGCTACACTCCATGGTGGTCACCTGCAGCACCTGTTATGGGCAGGGACAGTACATGCCTGTCACAGCCCAATTAGTAGTACCATGGCCATGCTCTTTTGATCCCTTCTCACGATATCATGGGGCTGGCACCCACAGCAGGCACTTACCTGCCTCCTCTACCTCTTTCTCCATGGATACAGTCACTTCCCCAACAGCAGCAGGGCACAACTACCCTTCCTTCTTATCACACGTGTCAAGTCAAGCATTGCCACGCTGTGTTGGAGCTGATCAGCCTTGGAGAGAGTAAACACACAGGTGAACAGTTGCTCAAGTACATCAAGCAGAAAACATCCCGCTCGCTGTCACCTCGGCGACTTTGGGTAAGGTTGACAATGAGCGCAACATCCTATCAGTCCTGAACCTGAGGGCAATAACACATGTCCCCTGCATGGCCTTTAAAAGAATGCACTGACTCGCGTAAGGTGCTGGCAATGTCTAGGAGATTGTACCTGTTTACAGCCATTCTCATGTGGTGAGGAACGCTCTCCTGGACTTGCAGCGTCAGAATGGAATTCAATAATGCACATACTGGAGTGTCTGTAGGAACAGAGGAAAGCCACAAATGATTTGGTTATGCACCAGACCAACTCAGCAGGGAGTATGTGTTGTTTCGAGTTCAGGCAGTAGCAGCTCCTGCCGTTCATGCTGCAGTTGTCCCTCATATGTATTTTTGAAGAGACCCTGATGCTCATGCAACAGGTTGCCCTATATCTGTTGGGGACCCAAAATGAGAAACTTGGCACTGCAACTTGAGGAGGAGGAAGATGATGATGATGACACCGGCCATGACACCCAATTATCTCAGTGAGGGGCAAAGATGGAAAGAACTGGATCCTCGGGAACGCTGGCCAGATTGGCGACCTGTAGACTTGCTTGCTTACACAGTGAAAGGCTGTTTGGTGACATCAAACATTCTGATGATTACTGGATAGCCATGTTTTTAGGCCCTTGCTAGTAAGGCAAAATGGGGGAATGTTTACCTCTGGCAGAAAGGGAGGACAAATTACGTTACTACCAGGAAACACTGTGTATGCCGCTTGCCGCAGCTTACAGTGAGCGGACGGCTGAGGGTCAGTTCTGTGTACTCACTTTCCACATGGTTGAAATTTATAAATAAAAAATTTGGGTGGGGGTTAAATTTCTTTTAGGTGCAGCATAAATGTACATAAATACTGTATCAATGTCAACATTTTTTCAAAGTCCAGGCAAAGCTAGAGCCTGCAATTCATCATGCCACTGCCACTAGTTTCTGAGGGTCAGCTCCATGTACTCGCTTTCCACATGGTTGAAACTTATCAGATTTTTTTTTTAATCTTAGGGGTTAAACAGCTTATATTGAAGTTGCCTCTGATCCTGACGACTACAGCAGGAGCCCAGCTATTAGCTCCTGTGCTCCCCTGATTTCTCTGCTGTACACGTAGAGTGCTTTGCAGAAACTCCATGCCTATGGTGCCGTACATGTACAGTGGATGTCAGGAAAGAATTAACTGTAAATTACTTACTTTCTCATTACTTTTTGCCATAAATCATGAGTAGATATACAGTGCCTTGCAAAAGTATTCGGCCCCCTGGAATTTTTCAACCTTTTGCCTCATTTCAGGCTTCAAACAAATAGATATAACATTTAAAATTTTTAGTGAAGAATCAACAACAAGTGGGTCACAATTGTGAAGTGGAACAAAATTTATTGGATCATTTAAACTTTTTTTGTAATAATAAAACTGAACAGTGGGGCATGCAAAATTATTCGGCCCCCTTGCATTAACCCTTTCACTACCGAGCCACTTTTCACCTTAAATCCCAGGCAGATTTTTGCAAATTTGACATGTGTCACTTTATGTGGTATTAACTTTAGAACGCTTTTACTTATCCAGGCCATACTTTATGTTGGCATCATTTTGTAAATGTCATTTTATTTTTTTAGGAAGTTAGAGGGCTAAGAAGTTTAGAAGCCATTTTTCAATTTTTCAACAAAATTTCCCAAACCATTATTTTGAGCACCAATTCAGTTATAAAGTGATTTTGTAAAGCTTACCTAATGGAAACCACTAATAAATGACCCCATTTTAGAAACTACACCCCTCAAATTATAAAAAACTGATGTTACAAACTTTGTTAACCCTTGAGGTGTTCCACAAAAATTAAAGGAAAATGGAGGTGAAATTTCAAAATTTCAATTTTTTTTGTAGATTATTCATGTTAATAATTTTATTCTTGCAACACAGCAAGGGTTAACAGCAAACTAAACCTCAATATATATTACTATGATTCTGCAGTTTACAGAAATACTCCATATGTGGTGGTAAATGTGTCTATGGGTTTGTGGCAGTGGTCAGAAGGAAAGGAGCGCCATACGAATTTTGGAGGCAGGTTTTGCTAGAATGTTTTTTCGGCACCATTTTGAGAGACCCTGACGTAACCCTAAAGTGGAAACCCTCAAAAAGTGACCCTATTTTGGAAACTACACCCTTCAAAGAATATAATACTAGTACTGACCACTAAGCGTTTTACGGAATTTGGAAACACTTGGCTGTGAAAATGAAAAGTTTCATTTCTTCCAATAAAATGTTGCTTTAGCCCCAAATTTTTCATTTTTCCAAGGGGTAACAGAAGAAAAACACCCATATTTTTTCCCCATTTTCTCCTGAATACGGCAACACCCTATATGTAAACTGCTGTAGGGGTACATGGCAGGACTCAAAACAGAAGGAACGCCATATAAATTTTGCAGCACAGATTTTGATGGATTGGTTTGCGGGAGCCATTGATTTTTATTTTTTTGAGTTATTGTCTTATGTGGGGGCTCATTTTTTGCGAGATGAGGTGACAGTTTGATTGGTACCATTTTGGGGTAAATACACCTTTTTGATTGCCTGCTATTACGCTTTTTGTGAGGCAAGAGGGAAAAAATGGCTGTTTTGGCATAGTTTGTTTAAAAATTTTTTTTACAGCATTCACCTGGGAGGCCATCTCATGTAATATTTTTATAGAGCAGGTTGTTACGGATGTGGTGATACACAATATGTCTAACATTTTTATTTTTTGTTAAGTTTTACACATTAGATGCATTTTTGAACAGAATAAAAAAAAAATTTTTGTGTTGCCATTTTCTGAGAGCCATATTTTTTTTTATTTTTTTGGCGATTGTCTTCTGTATGGTCTAATTTTTTGAGGGACGAGATAACGGTTTGATTGGTACCATTATGGGGTAAATACGCCTTTTTGATCGCCTGCTATTACACTTTTTGTGAGGCAAGAGGGAAAAAATGGCTGTTTTGGCATAGTTTTTTAAAAAAAATTTTTACAGCATTCACCTGGGAGGCCATCTCATGTAATATTTTTATAGAGCAGGTTGTTACGGATGTGGTGATACACAATATGTCTAACATTTTTATTTTTTGTTAAGTTTTACACATTAGATGCATTTTTGAACAGAATAAAAAATTTTTGTGTTGCCATTTTCTGAGAGCCATATTTTTTTATTTTTTGGGGCGATTGTCTTAGGTAGGGTCTCATTTTTGCGGGACGAGATGACGGTTTGATTGGTACCATTTTGGGATTAATACGTCTTTTTGATCGCTTGGTATTACACTTTTTGTGAGGCAAGGTGACCAGAAAATGGCTTTTTTCACACTGTTTTTATTTTTTATTTTTACGGCGTTCACCGAGCGGGGTGGGTCATGTGATATTTTTATAGAGCCGGTCGATACGGAAGCGGCAATACCTAATATGCCTACTTTTCTTTTTTTCCCTATTTTTTCAATTTTTTTTATACTTTATTTTGGGAAAAGGACCCTTTTCTTTTCTCTTTTTACTTAAAACTTTAATTTTTTTCTAAAACTTTATTTTTTTAACTTCTTTTTTTCACTTTATTTTTTGTCCCAGTCTGGGATTTCAACTTTTGGGGGTCTGATCCCCTGCACAATGCATTACAATACTTCTGTATTGTAATGCATTGGTTGTAAGTGTATTATCAGTGTAATGCACTTACAGCTTCCTGCCTTCCTGGCTTCCGTAGAAGGCAGCCTGATGCCTAAGCAAGGCATCGGGCTGCCTTCCCTGCCGTCTGGTCCCTGTCACAGCAGCGCTGGGACCCGATAGGGATCACAACCCCTTAGGATACCCGCACGTGCCGCGGTCTGCGCTGACCGCGGCAGTGCGAGGGTTAATGCACTGGCATTGGTGTTTTCACCAATGCCAGTGCATACAGCAGGGGTCCGGCTATCGGCCACTGATGGACCCCTGTAGCTGATCGGGCGAGCGCAGCTCCTGCGCCCGCCTGATCAGAGCGCCATAGCAGTACGGCGCTGGGATTAGTGTCCCGGCTTCCAGCGCCGTACATGTACGGCACTGGTATCATAAGGGTTAATACTTGCTGCGCCACCTTTTGCTGCGATTACAGCTGCAAGTCGCTTGGGGTATGTCTCTATCAGTTTTGCACATCTAGAGACTGAAATTCTTGCCCATTCTTCCTTGCAAAACAGCTCGAGATCTTTGAGGTTGGATGGAGAGCCTTTGTGAACAGCAGTTTTCAGCTCTTTCCACATATTCTCAATTGGATTCAGGTCTGGACTTTGACTTGGCCATTCTAAGACCTGGATATGTTTATTTTTGAACCATTCCATTGTAGATTTTGCTTTATGTTTGGGATCATTGTCTTGTTGGAAGATAAATCTCCGTCCTAGTCTCAGGTCTTTTGCAGACACCAACAGGTTTTCATCCAGAATGGTCCTGTATTTGGCTCCATCCATCTTCCCATCAATTTTAACCATCTTCCCTGTCCCTGCTGATAAAAAACA
Organism: Rhinella marina; assembly: GCA_900303285.1. Taxonomy (NCBI): domain Eukaryota; kingdom Metazoa; phylum Chordata; class Amphibia; order Anura; family Bufonidae; genus Rhinella; species Rhinella marina. Next base: position 7,123 of record ONZH01023576.1, on the reverse strand, counting down.
GGCCCAAACCATGATGCTGCCACCACCATGTTTGACAGTGGGGATGGTGTGTTCAGGGTGATGAGCTGTGTTGCTTTTACACTAAATATATCGTTTTGCATTGTTTCTAAAAAGTTTGATTTTGGTTTCATCTGACCAGAGCACCTTCTTCCACATGTTTGGTGTGTCTCCCAGGTGGCTTGTGGCAAACTGTAAACAAGACTTTTTATGGATATCTTTGAGAAATGGCTTTCTTCTTGCCACTCTTCCATAAAGGCCAGATTTGTGAAGTGTTCAACTGATTGTTGTCCTATGGACAGACTCTCCCACCTCAGCTGTAGATCTCTGCAGTTCATCCAGAGTGATCATGGGCCTCTTGGCTGCATCTCTGATCAGTCTTCTCCTTGTTTGAGATGAAAGTTTAGAGGGACGGCTGGGTCTTGGTAGATTTGCAGTGGTCTGATACTCCTTCCATTTCAATATGATCGTTTGCACAGTGCTCCTTGGGATGTTTAAAGCTTGGGAAATCTTTTGGTATCCAAACTTCTCCACAGGTATCAAGGACCTGCCTGGTGTGTTCCTTGGTCTTCATGATGCTCTCTGTGCTTTAAACAGAACCCTGAGATTATCACAGAGCAGGTGCATTTATACGGAGACTTGATTACAATCCTTTAGGACAGTGGTTCTCAACTCCAGTCCTCGGGACCCACCTGCCAGTCAGGATTTAGGAATATCCCACAGAATGAATACCTGTGGTAAGTCCTGATGGATGGACGCTAATTATATCAGCTGGTCTAAACTAAGGAAATCCTGAAAATCTGACTGGCAGGTGGGTCCCGAGGACTGGAGTTGAGAACCACTGCTTTAGGACAACATTGGATCATTCAGAGACCCTCTATGAACTTCTGGAGTGAGTTTTCTGAATTGAAAGTAAATGGGCCGAATAATTTTGCACGCCCAACTTTTCAGTTATTATTACAAAATTTTTTTAAATGATCCAATAAATTTTGTTCCACTTCACAATTGTGACCCATTTGTTGTTGATTCTTCACCAAAAATTTAAAGTGTTATATCTTTTTGTTTGAAGCCTGAAATGTGGCAAATGGTTGAAAAGTTCCAGGGGGCTGAATACTTTCACAAATCACTGTAAGTATTTTATTATGAAACCTTTCACAGCTTTTTAGATAACTCAAGGACATGCATTTTGATTCCATTAAAAGGCATGCAAAAATAAAATAGTGCTTGCAATGTAAATTGTAGCATCTTCTAGACCCATGCAAAATTGTAAGCTTGCTCATTTTAATTTTTTACAGTTATGTACATGCTAAACCTATGGAAATACCCTTCTCGCGGTTTCTTGATGGAAAAGGAAAACTAATTTGCACTGTTTAAGCAGTGAAAGTTCTATTACCATAATATGAACAGTTTCTTTGATATTGCAGGAATTGCTGGATTCACACACAGTTTTTTTATGTAGTTGTTTAAGCCAATAGCAGAAGTGGATCCAGCAGAAACCTGAACTATATGTATTTCCTTTATACTTCACATCCCTTTTGTATTACACTACTCACTTTAGATAAAAACTTAGCAAAACTGTACTAAACACTGCCACAAAATACTGCATGTGTGATTCAAACATCAAGGTGTTTTCTGGGATTCCCATTTTTTTTCAATTTAAACTCTCTTGGCCCATTTTCACATGTGAACAAATCTCTTAAAGGGTATTCTGGTTACCATAAATATAACTTAGGTTTTAGACTAATTCATCATCAATAATCGCTAGAGATGAGCGAGCATACTCCTCCGAGCTTGGTGCTCGTTCGAGTATTACGGTACTCGTAAGTGCTCGCTGCTCGGACGAGTATCTCGCCATGCTCGAGGAAATGGCAACTTCCGCATCGTGCTTTTTTGGCGCCTAAAAACTCAGCCAATCACAAGCCAGGAGACTCTGCGGTACACCCAGCATCACGTGGGGCCCTTACATGTCGATAGCAGGGATTGGCTGGCCTGATCAGGTGACCCTGGAATATACTAGTGACTGGCCGCAGTGCTCGACTCAGTTGCTGTCTGGATGTCGTTAGGGATAGAGCTGCTGCGTTTCAGGGAGAGTGTTAGGGCCTGCATTTAGTTCTTTGTTAGGCAGGAATCACCCACAAAGAACCCAACAGCCCTTCTAAGGGCTACAATTTTTTTTTTGTCTCCTGGCTTGGCTGGCTGGCTGGCACTAGTAGTGCAGCTATCGCCATATATAACCCCTTTTTTTTTTTTAATGTTATATCTCAGTGATACAAATACATTTCACACAGCAGTGTGGAACCATTCTGTGTGTCACAGTTCAGTACACTCACTACAATTCGTATTTTCTGTCCAGGTGACACTTTCTGTACGTCATTTAATCCAACCGGGTCTTTTGCTCTCACGTATATAGCTTGATCACAAAAATCTCTGTGCGACATTTGTCTGGGTCGCAGTCAAAATAGCCACCGTCAGCAGGGTGTGAGTTAGCTCTGTGATAGTTTCTGCACGTCACGTTCCAAAAAAAAAACTAAACTAAAAAAAAATATATAAAAAAAATACATATAAAAAAAATAGTTTTTTTGTTGTTTTAGTTCAGTGATACAAATCCATTTCACACAGCAGTGTGGAACCATTCTGTTTGTCACAGTTCAGTACACTCACTACAATCCGTATTTTCTGTCCAGGTGACACTTTCTGTACGTCACTTAATTAAACCAGACTGAACAAGTTTGCGGTTTCAGTACAGTAGGCCAATTTATTTTTTATTTTTTATATAATACACTTATATACAGAAAATGTTGAACCCCAGGGCTAAGGATCGAGGACGAGGGCGTGGGCATGGGCATTCAATTACTGCAGGGGGCAGAGGCCGTGGTCCTGGGCAGGGTGAGACAGTACCCGCTGATGAGGGAGCAGGGGAACGCCGCAGAACTACACTCCCTAGCTTCATGTCTCAACTTACAGGGACACGTGGTAGAGGACTGTTGAAACCACAACAGTGCGAACAGCTGATCTCGTGGATTGCGGACAATGCTTCAAGTAATTTGTCCACCAGTCAGTCTTCCACGCAGTCCACCCACGTTACCCAATGGAGCACTCCTCTGGCTCCTCCACCTCAACCTCCTTCCCCCTCCTTCCTCAACCTCCTTGTGTGGACGCATCTGTATATACATGTATCTATATACATTAGGAGCAACTGGGGGCACAATATAATATATATAGGGGCATCATATGCATCAGAGGGCACCACATATTGGGGCATACCTGGAGACCCACAGATACATATATAGAAGGCCCATATATAGATATACATGTATATGCATGCCTCATAAAGGGGGCATGCATGCATATACATATACACACATACATACCAGCACTTCCTTCTACACTGTGCGACATTTGTCTGGGTCGCAGTCAAAATAGCCACCATCAGCAGGGTGGGAGTTAGGTCTACGATAGTTTCTGCACGTCACGTTCCAAAAAAAACAAAACTAAAAAAAAAAAAAAAAAATATATATATATATATATATATATATATATATATATATATCAATAGTTTCTTTGTTGTTTTAGCTCAGTGATACAAATCCATTTCACACAGCTGCGTGGAACCATTCTGTGTGTCACAGTTCAGCTGTCCACTCACTACAATCCGTATTTTCTGTCCAGGTGACACTTTCTGTACGTCACTTAATTAAACCAGACTGAACAAGTTTGTGGGTTTCAGTACAGCAGGCCCATTTATTTTTTGTTTTTTTTATATAATTCACTTATATACAGAAAATGTTGAACCCCAGGGCTAAGGGTCGAGGGCGTGGGCATTCAATTACTGCAGGGGGCAGAGGCCGTGGTCCTGGGCAGGGTGAGACAGTACCTGCTGATGAGGGAGCAGGGGAACGCCGCAGAGCTACACTCCCTAGCTTCATGTCTCAACTTAAAGGGACACGTGGTAGAGGACTGTTGAAACCACAACAGTGCGAACAGCTGATGTCGTGGATTGCGGACAATGCTTCAAGTAATTTGTCCACCAGTCAGTCTTCCACGCAGTCCACCCACGTTACCCAAGGGAGCACTCCTCTGGCTCCTCCTCCTTCTTCCCCCCAGTCTGCCCCCTCCCAGGAAAATTTGGAATGCGATCCGGCATACTCTCAGGAACTGTTTTCTGGACCCTTCCCAGAGTCACAAACCACTTCTCAGGTTGCTGCTGACCTCGTTCCCAATGCCCAAGTTTTCCAACTGTCGCAGTCTGTGGGTGATGATGATGATGATGACAATGTTGAGTTAGTGGAAGAAGTTTGTAAAGAGGTGTCGGACGATGAGGAGACGCAGTTGTCAGACAGTGGTGAAGTTGTTGTCAGGGCAGGAAGTTCGAGGGGGGAGCAGGAGGAATCGGAGGATGACGAGGTGACTGACCCAAGCTGGGTTGATAAGCCAAGTGAAGACAGTGCTTCTGAGGCGGAGGCGAGTGCTGCACCAGAACAGGTTGTAAGAGGCAGTGGTGTGGCCAAAGGGAGAAGCAGGGCCAGAGCTGGTGCATCAGCAGCAACAGTTTCACTTATTGAAGCTCCCGTGGCGAGGCCTAGATGTTCGCAAGTCTGGAGGTTCTTTAAAGAAAGTGAGGATGACCGACGGACTGTGGTGTGCAACCTGTGCCACACCAGGATCAGCAGGGGTGCCACCACTACTAGCCTAACCACCACCAGCATGCGCAGGCATATGAGTGCTAAACACCCCACTCAATGGAACCAAGGCCGTTCACCACCTCCTGCGGGTCACACCACTGCTCCTTCCCCTGTGTCACTCGCTGCCTCTGCTAGTCAACCCCCTGCCCAGGACCCTGGCACGAGCGCCTCCTGCCGGAAAACCACACCTTCGCCTCCACGATCCTCCACAGTGTCCACCAATGTGTCCCAGCGCAGCGTTCAGCTGTCTTTACAGCAGACGCTGGAGCGCAAGAGGAAATACAGTTCCACCCACCCACATGTCCAAGCCCTCAACGTCCACATCTCCAAATTGCTGAGCCTGGAGATGCTGCCCTATAGGCTGGTAGAGACCGAGGCCTTTCCCAATCTCATGGCGGTGGCTGCCCCTCGGTATTCGGTCCCCAGCCGCCACTATTTTTCCCGATGTGCCGTCCCAGCCCTACACCAGCACGTGTCAGAGAACATCATCTGTGCCCTGACCAACGCTGTTTCTGAGAAGGTCCACCTAGCCCTGTACACGTGGACAAGTGCTGCCGGGCAGGGACACTATATCTCACTGACGGCACATTGGGTTAACTTGGTGGAGGCTGGGACCGAGACTAACCCTGGGGTCGCTCATGTACTGCCCACACCGAGGATTGCGGGGCCTACCTCGGTCACGGTCTCTCAGACGTACTATGCCTCCTCCTCCGACTCCTCCTCCTCCACCTCATCCTCCGAATTACCATCCGTGGGCACGGCGCCTTCAGTCGGTAGCTCTAGGCACAGCAGCAGTGCCATGGGTAAGCGCCAGCAGGCGGTGCTCAAACTGCTGATCTTAGGTGACAAAAGGCACACCGGCCAAGAGCTGTTACAGGGCATCACGGCGCAGACCGATCTGTGGCTGGCACCGCTGAACCTGAAGCCAGGCATGGTTGTGTGTGACAACGGGCGTAACCTGGTGGCGGCTCTGCAACTCGGCAGACTGACACATGTGCCATGCCTGGCCCACGTGTTCAATCTAATAGTTCAGCGGTTCCTCAAGACATACCCCAATCTGTCTGATTTGCTCACCAAGGTGCGCCGCATCTGTGCGCATTTCCGCAAGTCGACCACAGATGCTGCCACTCTCAGGGCAGCGCAGAGCTGCCTACAATTGCCCGCTCACCGACTGTTGTGCGACGTGCCCACGAGATGGAATTTGACATTAAACATGTTATCCAGAGTTTACCAGCAGCGCAGAGCAATTGTAGACTGCCAGATGTCAACTTCCACCAGAACTGGTAGTCAGGTCAGTCAGATTCCTCAAGTCTACAATGAGGAGTGGACGTGGATGTCTGATATCTTCCAGGTGTTGAGCAACTTTGAGGAGTCAACACAGATGGTCAGCGGCGATGCCGCCATTATCAGCCTCACCATCCCGCTGCTTTGCCTGTTGAAAAACTCACTGCTCAGCATCAAGTCGGATGGTTTGCGCTTGTCACAAGAGACGGTGGAGGAATATACGTCGCTTGATAGCCAGAGCACCCTCCGGTCTGTTTCTCAGCACGTATCGGAGGAGGGGGATGAGGATGAGGAGGAAGAGGAGGAGAATGTCGGCGAGACAGTAGAGGGTACCAGTGCTCAGTCCTTAACTCTTGAGCGTGTATGGGCTGAAGAGGAGGACTTGGAGGAGGAGGAGGAGGAAATGGAGAGTCAGGCCAGTGAGGAGAGGGAATTCTTACGTGTTGGCACTCTGGCGCACATGGCAGACTTCATGTTAGGCTGCCTATCCCGTGACCCTCGCTTTAGTAGCATTTTTTCAAACACCGATTACTGGGTGTTCACTCTCCTGGACCCACGGTACAAGCAGAACCTTTCCACTCTCATCCCTGCAGAGGAAAGGAGTATGAGAGTGAATAGATATCAACAGGCCCTGGTGCACAAGCTGAAACAATCCTTCCCATCTGACGCCGCTAGCGGCAGAGGGCATGGTTCTGTGGGCCAAGTAGCGGGGGAGAGGAGGCGAGCAGGCAGCTTGTCCAGCACTGGCAGGGGAACGCTCTCCAAGGCCTTTGCCAGTTTTATGTCACCCCAGCAAGACACTGTCACCTGTCCCCAGTCTAGGCAGAGTAGGGGGAGCTGTACAGAAAGATGGTGAGGGAGTACCTAGCTGACCATACCAACGTCCGTAGCGATCACTCTGCTCCATACAACTACTGGGTTTCAAAGCTGGACACGTGGCCTGAACTGGCGCTGTACGCCTTGGAGGTGCTGGCCTGCCCTGCCGCTAGCATGCTGTCAGAGCGGGTATTCAGTGCAGCTGGTGGCGTCATCACCGATAAGCGTACACGCCTGTCAACTGACAGCGCTGACAGGCTGACGCTTATTAAAATGAACAAAGCCTGGATTTCACCGGAATTCAAATCTCCTCCGGGGGAAAGCAGCTAAAGATTAACATTACT
>ONZH01023575.1:0-15501 GCA_900303285.1 Rhinella marina | reverse complement strand
TCGGGAAAAGTTCGACTCGAATAACGAGCACCCGAGCATTTTAGTGCTCGCTCATCTCTAGTTAGCATACTTTTGCCACTCACGGACGTGATGTTGGATAATTTTCTTCAATCTATAAATTAACAAGTATATTTTTTTTATTTTTTTGTTTGATTTGGTTATAAAGATCTAATTTTATGACTCGGTGAATTCTGACAGTTTTAGGTCAAATTTATGCAGAAATCTAGAAAATTCTGAAGAGTTCACACACTTTCAAGTAACACTGTAGCATTGATGGTATATCTAAATCTTATCCTTTAGTGTGTATTATGCTCCATTCATCAAATTTTTTTACTATATTTTTTAAAGCAAACAGTGTGGAAATAATGGATAATCCAAAGGTAGTCACTTATTAAATATCTAAAGTAATATTAGTTAAATCATATTAGTCACTCTGTGGACATTCATGCTGACTGTACTCAGCTAGTTGAAATTCCCATGCTGCTGTAAAAAAAAACTTGCCTGGACAGTGTACTGTCTGCATGTGAGAAGACTGGACTGTGGAAATCATTGCACGTACTGAACACAGTGTTTATGACAGTGTCAGTGGCTTACAATGACCAGTCTCATTTATGAGAACACAAAAACTCATGAAAGTGCTTGACTTTTTAAGCAATGTTTAGGAATTCGCAATAAAAAATGTTGCCTTCCTCTTTGTAATGTTTAAACAATTTTATGGATCGTGTGTGAAGTATATCTCACAGGCTAACCACAACATTTTATAGTGCTAAAAACGTAATTCTAGTTTGCCAAGAAAATCCTAAAGCTGTTTTATAGATAAAGCAAAGTTATATAAAAGCTGTTTTCATATGGAAAGTTATAGTCAACACTTAAGGGGTTGTCCCATCTGGACATTTATGACATATCGATAGGGTAGGCCATAACTGTCAAGAACAAGGCTCCACCATAAATGGAGAGGATGCCCTGCATGTGAAGCACCCTCTCCATTCATGGAGACTTCCAAGAATAGCCAAGCGAGCGTGGCAACCTATCCGTTCTTCTTCTGCTTAAGCAGAGCTCCTGTCACAAAACTTTTTGACTGGAACCTGGGATTTGGGATCTACCTGGTGCAAGCACACATATCCTTGTGGAAATTAAGAGTGAAGACCAGTTAATCCCTTCATCTAACCAACACCAAACAGATTGCAGCTTTGAGAATCTATATTTCTGAATCATTACTGTAACATGCAGCAGTGGTACTTATGGACGGCACAATAAATCATGTCTCTCTTAATATAATTGAAAACTTGACCTTGAGTGTGTGATAGTAACACAATAGTAGAGGTAAATGGCCACTGACTTAAATGGCCATATAATACATCAGGACTCTTAAGGCCCTTTTAGACGGGCCGATGTGTCTCCCTGCCCGAGCGCCGATCAGCGATATCGGCGCTCGGGCAGGGAGCCTTTACACGGCCCGATGAAACGAGCGCCGGACCGCACGAGTGATCGCTGTATCACTCGTGCGGCCGGGAAGCTCCATACTGTCAGGCGCACATCGCCTGTTTACACAGGCCGATGTGCGCCCGACAGATTGGATCTTTTGTAGAAACCAAAAGATCCAATCAGCCGACGAACGAGCGTTTTGCTCGTTCGTCGGCTGATTAGGGCCACTTTTACACGGGCCGATTATCGGCACTAGCGTTCCTAGGAACGATTTTTCGGCCGATAATCGGCCCGTGTAAAAGGACCTTTAGTTATAGTTAAAGAAGAACTCCCGCAAAAACTTTTATTCTCTGACCTGTTAGAAAGGTGCATGATATAATCTGTAGTGAATGTCATTTTCTTATCAGAGGCTGAAATTGAGAGTTTCCACTCTCTTCTTATTGTAGCTGTGTCATGTGACCAACTCCCTGACCTCCAACTGACCCAGGACAGAAAGCCAGTCACTTCTCTATTCATTCCTATGAGACTGAAAGTGTGGCTCCCATAGGATTGCATAGAAAATTAGACTTCCTGTCCACACATAAGGTGCTGTGTGAGTTGGTGGGTCTAATTCCTAGTCACATGACACAGATAAGAAACTTCAGGATGATATAACTCAAAAATTCAGCTACTGGAAAGAAAATGACATTCACTACAGATTACATCATGTACATTTCTAGCATGACATGGAATAAAATTTTTGCAGGAGTTCTTCTTTAAGTTTCATTGGAGACAAAGTGCTCTACGCCTTTTTCTATATACCACAGCCAGGGTACAGTAGCTGGTTGGGCCCCCAACACTTCTTAATGACCACATCAACAGCGCTTTAGCATATAAAGCCAATGATCCAAACTTGGCATTCAGCTATAACACTCCTTCCCACAGTGCCATAAAAAAGGATTCAGGGAGCCACATGACAAGTGCCAGAGCACCTTTAGACTTGGTTACATGAAGGAATTTAAAATATTGTAAGATAACTGGGTCTATCCTGATAGTAGATCTCATTGTAAGAGTCAAGACATACAAATATGCAGATATGCAGGCACTCTGTGTATTAGGACACATTAGGATTTAAGAGTTTGAAACAGCAATGTTTTAGGGTTCTTGTCCCTCACCAGTATAGATCAGGATATATATGAAATAGTGTTTCCTCATTTGCTTCTTTAAACAAAATGCCAGTTACAGTATATTTGAATGGAACACATAGATACAGTATATTTGAATAATTCAGAAAAAAAGGTACCACTATAATCTTAGTCATATCGAATCAATCTGATTAGTAAAGTAGCTTTGTAAAAATCAAATGTTGATAATTTACCCTCAAGTTGGGATATTAATATCTGATCATAGGCGTCTGACTCCTGGCACCCCCACCAATCAACTGTTTGAATGGACCACAGCATAGTATACCACGCACAGCATTGTACATTGTATAATGGCTGTGCATGGTATTGTAGCTTAATCTCATTCACAAATGCCACGTGACCTATAGACGTGATATCACAGGCTCCATCCCACAGTTGATGCCAGGTGTGCCCGGAATCACAACTCACTGATAAGATATTGATGTCCTATCCTCAAGATAAATTTTAAAACTTTTTTTTTAAGTTGTGTTTAATAAAACTCTATTAAACATCAAATGTCTAAAATATTGTCTGGCCATCTCAGTAATTCAGACATAATAAAATTTTAGGTTCTTCGGTGCAAAGCATGATTTAAAGGCTATGAACACCTTTGGTCGTAATTTTTTATTATTGCATATTACTCGTTTTAGGCTGAAAATATTTTTTTCAATTCTTCTTTATTAAATATTTGCAACTGTGTTTCTTCAGTTTTTCTAACAGATTTCACTTTATCTACAGCCTATGGCTCTTCTGCCTCACACTGAATCCGTCAGGGAGCTGCTTCACTGATTCAGTCCGTAGTCTTTATATCTGGACTCCTGACAGTTCATAAACTCAGTATACTGTAGCTAACTTCTTATCAAACTGATAAGAATATAACTTTATGACTTAAATGGGTGCTTGTGAGCTGTGGAGCAGGCGCCTGTGCTCCTGATGCCAGCAACTGCATAGCCTCCAAAAGATGTCAATGTAAACCATAGCCTGCACTGCCAATCTTCAAAAGACACAGGGCAGTCATTAAGGGGTTAATTAGCTCATACTTTGATTCATGGTATGCTCTCGACCAGCAATGATGCAATGTTTCATGAGCGGAATCCCCTAAAATGAATAGACTGTATATAAATCCAGGGAAATGGCAACATGGATGAATCAAGTGTAAAAAGTGGTACGGAAAGGCTTGCAATTTTACAATTATCACAGTTTAGTGGAAATACCCTAGTCAGGAAGTGTTAAGTAAGAACATGCTGAATGATACAATATCAAATGTATTTAGTGAATTAAATAAATAGAAATAAATAAAAATTGCAAATTCTTTTATTTAATCTGTTCTTTGACTTAGAAAAAGATTGGAAAAAGTGAAATACGTATTACGATACTTCCAACTGAACTCGACACACAGGAGCCAAGCATGTGTAAACTGAGTGTGGGTGGCAAGGAATTTTCACACATGTGTCATCAGCAGCTTTGAAAAGATGTCTTTTTTGAAGTGCCGTGTGTCTTTTTTCAGCAAATAGTACCAGTTAATTTCCAATGCCACCTATTTAAATATGTACTATATAATCAATTAAAGGGGTTTCTGTGATGTAAATACTAATGGCCTATCCTGAACATGGGTCCTTAATATGAGATCAGTTGGGGTTCTGACTCCCAGCACCCTCACTGATCAGCTGATACTAGCAGCCTGGAACAAACACAGGTACTCTCTGTAGTGGCTGGGTGGGTTTGGGTGTTATTGGTTGAAATTTTTTTGCAGGTAGGTTGGAAGTGTGTCCTACATAAATGGGAAGGGGATAAGGCCAAATATATTGCATGGTGTGCACCAAGCACTGCTTTCTCCACCCCATTTAAAAATCTTCCTAAGGTCCCTTCTGAAAAGTTTGCAAGTATAAAATAGATTCCACTGTCATCACCATTGTCTGGCATTTGCTGCACTTCCGTTCTAAAACAGTTACTAATCGCCAAAGGCATGGACTGTGTTACGGACATTCCTGCGACAGGTATCAGGAGGTCTGTCAGATTGGCAACCGGTGGGTTAAACTGACAGGTTCTCCTTTGGTTGTTTTGTTGCTGGCATTCACCACACCCTCCCCCTTCAGGTGTAGGTGTTTTTATCAATTATCTTTGTCTATTTAGTGTTGCTTCTCCCACCATGCTGTGCGGTTTATACTTTATGTGGTGTCCGTGGTTTGCTGGTGTGTGTTTTTCTGTGGAGATCCCATTGCTGCCATTATCTTCAGGAAAGTTAAGTGTCTTTCCCTTTCATTTATTTGTGCATATCTTCCCTGTGTTTAGGTGTTTGGGCCTGAGGGGAGACTACTGTTCGTCCAGGTTGGTGGAGGAACAGTTTGTCTAATTTCAGTCACTGGCTCCAGGGCCCTTCAGGGACAGTTAGGGTCCCAGGTTTCCAGCGTATGAACTCTACCTACCTACTAGGCCTGTTCATACTGTTAGTAAGCTAGGACTGGAGTCAGGGTTTCAATAGGAGGTGACCATCTGCCTTCACTAGTTCCAGGCCTAATCCCATTTCCTTTCCCCCCTCTTCCTTCTGCGCTTGGTGTGGAATATCCCCCCCACACCAGAGCTTGACACACTGCTGTAGTACTGCTAGTCCTGGACTTGAATCCCTAACAAACAGGCTTTTTACTATGCTAGCAGGATTAGCCTTCCTGTCACCTTTTAAACTGTGATCCAGCTCCCCCCTGAGCTTACCCACATCAACACAACACCAAACCAACATACCTCACAAACTCCTAATACAAGGACCATATACCAAATAACATATAACATCTATTCATGATCTATAAACCAAAAGTATCACATTATATATAAAATACTTAATTCAACACATAATAAATTCAACACAAATATAAATTCAACACAAAAAAGACCATCACAGTAAAACCACCTTCTCAGCAACTTCATAGTACTATAGCACCAACCTGAGTGGTTGCTAGGTTTATTTTTCAGATTTTTCATTTCACCAATTTTGATGACGTCAACTTATTCTATTGATGCTATGGTAGTATGGGGTTTGCTGACAGGGTGATTTGATGTGGGTAAGCTCAGGATCCCAAGATGAGGAGCTGGGACACAGTTTAAAAATTGACAAGGAGGCTAGACCTGAGCAAGCATGACCACAACCATAAAGATAGCAAATCCTATAAAAGGAGTAAACCTCTTTAGGCTATGCACTTACTGTAGCTCTACAATGCATTTTAGAATCAGAGAATGTATATCACTCAAAAGATGTTGCTTTACAGTTAATATATCCTATGGTTCAGAACCACAGTACTTCAATCAGGGTTAGACTGGCCCAACACAGTACCAGAGGATCCTCTGGTGGGCCCAGAGTCATACTATAATGGGCCCCAAACATCCAGGAGAAAAAATCCCATTTGACTGCCTTTGGAGCCAATCACTTTCCACTATGGTCTATTTCTTTTATTTAAAACCTATTAAACTTTATTGATGATATAGAGGTTGGGCTTCGAGAATAATTTTCTTTTCCGGGCCCAAAGATGCCCAGTCTGATACGGCCTTTACTACCATCGGCTGCCCTCCTTAACTGTCCAGACAGGCAGAATGGCCACGTTTTCACTTTTTATGCCTTTCTTCATTGCTGCTGACATCAGGTCTAAAGATTTTAAACAGTCAGATCAAATCTGCCTTGGACTGGGACTTCCATATTTACTTGGATTATTTAGAAAATTCACAATTTCATTTTAAATAGGTGACATAATCTGATTCTTAAAAGGTTTTTTTATGTATAACTAATTTAGGAATATTGTGTACTACAATGTATTTAATGCTTATTATTCATTCACTAATGCCAAAAGATACATATTCCAGATATACACTGTATCAGGTTAGAGCAAAAAGTCAGGACTTTAAGTGTAGAGTTGCATGTTTCTTTAGCGTCTATAAACTATGTGGTTTTCCTTCTTAAAAACAAGCAAGTGGAAACACTTAGGTAAAGAGAAGTTTAACTGGAGCCAATAACATACGTATAAAAGTATGTTCTGTTAGGCTTATCGCCTCACAAGATGTAAAGGCCTAAATAATTGCTAACACACAGACGTGTTCTGTATCTCCATAAACTACTTATGCACAATATGTTTTGAAATTCTCTAATATAGGAGCATTTGTGGTAGTTCCTACGTACGAGATTTTCCTTTACATCAGTCTTTAGAACAGACCATTCATTATTATGATACAGTTTCTTACCTATTTCATTTACACACGCCTGACAACTTTTACTAGAAAACATTGTTTCTCTAGGTAAATGTACAACTGTTATAGAAAACTTTAAAGATATTATCACCTATTATTTCTTTACTACTTCAAATCAGAAACACATTTAAGTATGTAATCTGTTTTTATTTTCTGATTGGAGATTGTTTTATTCAATTTCCTGTACATAAATATAGGGGTGGCCTTTTTTGCCTGAGCTCCCATTATATAGGTTGTCCAAGTTATGAAAAAAAATCTTCTGGCCCTTTGTTTACCTGCAATAACAACAATCTTTGAGGTTTTCCTCATGAATATTTGTGCCCCTCCTCCTGCTCTGCAAAGGAAGCGAATATAAGAGCTGCCCAGAGTGAATTGTCTGACTGCTGGGCTACTCAGCAACATATGTGTAGGATTACAAGTCCCAGCTATACAATGACACTGCTGATACACACAGAAACTTCTCCCTACCTGTTGTTGTGCAATGCTCTGCTGAACTCATCCAATCTGTCAGCTCCTTTTCCCAGCATTTGTGTCTGCACTGCCTGCAGCTGCTCAGAAAAGTCTCCAACCCTGAGTCTGTGCTGCAGAAGGGGTTAATATTTCCTGAAGAATTCAGTGCGAGGGAGACACAGGGCAGACAGCAGCAGATGGCAGTGCAGGGGGAGGGGCCTGGTCCGCACAGTGACATCTCGTGCACAGACACAGACCTGCTCTCTCCTGCTGCCCAGGCTTGTGCATGAAACATCACCAGAACAGGGAGAGAAGCTGACATCACAGGTCATGTGACCCTCAGTGATATCTGAGAAAGGAGCTACTGCAGAGGAAGGAAGTTGATTGTAAACCCCCATTAGTTAGAGACAATACAAAGCACAAAAAATAACTTGGACAACTCCTTTAACAGCTTTTAAAGATATGCTTTACAGCAGCCACATGGGAGAGTGCTTTAGACATGGGCTATGACCTGTGCAGAGTTCATTGTGCAGGGAGGGAAGGAACTGAGCTGTGACATCAACTATTGTAAATGCTGGATTCTGTGTTATCTACTTTGTATACGTCATTGTCTGTACTGATAATGAGTGGACTACTGAAACTGATCTCCACAGTGTTATTAAAGTTAGGGCTCAGTATAAGAAGCAATTGTTGCCGTCCATCATTCTGGGATATAAGACCATTTTCAACCAATTTGAAGTCCATCATTCTACAGCGATAAAGATTATTCACAAGTGGAAAACGTTCAAGACAGTTGACAGTCTGCCCAAAAAACTCAAAGTGAAAATAGACAGTGAAAATAGAGGGAGGTTATTAACGGCACATACTCAGACTGGGTCACTGCCAATAGTGGGGTACCACAGGGGTCAGTATTGGGCCCTATTCTCTTCAATATATTTATTGATGATCTTGTAGAAGGCTTGCACAGCTAAATATGAATTTTTGCAGATGACACTAAACTGTGTAAAGTAGTTACCACAGAAGAGGACAGTACACTGCTACAGATGGATCTGGATAGACTGGAGGATTAGGCAGAAAAGTGGCAGATGAGGTTTAACACTGACAAATGTAAGGTTATTGACATAGGAAGGAATAATGCAAGTCACCAGTACATACTAAATAGTAAAAAACTGGGTAACACTGACATGGAAAAGGACCTAGAAATTTTAGTGAACAGCAAACTAAGCTGTAGAAACCAGTGTCAGACAGCTGCTGCCAAGGCCAATAAGATAATGGGTTGCATCAAAAGGGGCATAGATGCCCGTGATGAGAACATAGTCCTGCCACTTTACGAATCACTAGTCAGACCACACATGGAATACTGTGTTCAGTTCTGGGCTCCTGTGAAAAAGGCAGACATAGCAGAGCTGGAGAGGGTTCAGAGGAGGGCAACTAAAGTAATAACTGGAATGGGGGACTAAAGTACCCAGAAAGATTATCAAAATTAGGGTTATTTACTTTAGAAAAAAGACGACTGACGGGAGATCTAATAACTATGTATAAATACATCAGGGATCAGTACAGAGATCTCTCCCATCATCTATTTATCCCCAGGACTGTGACTGTGACAAGGGGACATCCTCTGCGTCTTGAGGAAAGAAGGTTTGTACACAAACATAGAAGAGGATTCTTTACGGTAAGAGCAGTAAGACTATGAAACTCTCTGCCTGAGGAGGTGGTGATGGTAAGTTCACTAAAAGAGTTCAAGAGGGTCCTGGATGTATTTCTGGAGGGTAATAATATTACAGGTTATAGTCACTAGAGAGGGGTCGTTGATCCAGGGAATTATTGTGATTGCCTGATTGGTGTCGAAAAGGAATTTTTTCCCCTAAAGTGGGGAAAATTGGCTTCTACCTCACAGGGGTTTTTTGCCTTCCTCTGGATCAACTTGTAGGAAAACAGGCCGAACTGGATGGACAGATATTTTTTTCGGCCTTATAAACTATGTTACTATGTTACTCTGTAACCATAGTTTTATCATAATTGAACTTTGGAGAAGACAGTGGTTGGAGATCAAGCCATTTGGGATTCAACACAGAGCATCATTCTTAAACTAGCTACATATATGTGCACTTAATGGTAGACGAAAAGAATGCACTTTTTCACAGATATGCCATTTTAGTGCCCAATATGTTGTCTGAATGATGTCAATACCCCACATCTATTTTTAATCTGCTGCCACAGCAGAGCTCAGAAGGCAAATGGCCCACATTTGAGGCCAACTTTGGTGACACGTCCCCCATTACACCATGAATCCAGAGGCTCCAAAGTCTCAAAATATTAGAAATCCTACAGAAATAACATCATTTTGGAAACTACATTCTTGAATGTACTTTTTTAATCCATAGGTAGTTTTTTGACTTGATACCAATTTGCCACAATTTATTACACTGATTCTCCTGGGTTCAGCAAAAACCCACGTGGCCATTATAGTCAGTCAGGTAACAGAATGGAAATAGTGTACCAGAGTCCTAACTTGATTATATTTACTGCACACTGACATGATTACTGAGGCTATGACATTTGTGTAGGCTAAACTACACATTGGTTTTGGGGATTGTTATGTGACAGATTCTGGGAATAAATATATAGAGGCACTCCTAAGATGTAGTTTACAAAGATAGGTGGACTCCAGAAGGATCTAGTAAAGTAACTTAGCTGAACATTGATACTTCTGCGATTTGTTGTATTCCAGAAACAAGCCAGTCAGCTACCAACTGTTATTATAGTGGTTATCCCACAAACATTATTTATCCACAGTATAGGAGATAAATGTGTCCCAGAACTGTATTGCCAGTCCAAAGAGCCATCATTTTTATGGGACTGATGTAAACTTATACTCTGGCAGGTTTATTTTGTATTTTATTCACTTATATACGCTGACATATTCCACAAAAGACATTATCACTAGAGATGAGCGAGTAGAGTTCGATCGAGCCGGTATTCGATCGAATACTACGCTATTCGGCATACTCGATTTCGATCGAGTATAACGGCGATGGCGCACTTAGAATTCGTTTCCCCTCCCACCTTCCCTGGCGCTCTTTTTCCACCAATCACCATGCAGGGGGGGTATGACAGGCCCGCGGAGCACGCTGGCAGCGCGAAAACGGCGTCTACATGGATTGGCTGGAAAAACCACGTGACCTCGAATATTAAAAACTCAGGTCTTCCTGCTCGTTCGCATATGCTGCGTGAACTTAGTCAGGGACAGAGGCTGGAGAAGGGAGAGATAGGTTTTAGCTGTTGGACAGGCAGGAGCGTGATTAAAAGCCCTTATCAGGGCTACTATAGTGCAGTACAGTGATAGCTTTACTACTATATACACTCTGCAGAGAACGGCTGCTGTATTCAGGGATAGCTGCTGGAGTAGGGACAGAGAGAGGCATTAGTGGTGTATTAGGTGCTCTGCTACATACCAAACTATATTTGGCACTACTGTTCTGCGTTCTTTTTGGCTGCAAAACCCTTTTATATACCTAGTGTGTATATGCACCATCTGATCTTCTGGCAGTATACGGCTGTGTACATTTTTTTTTTAAATACAGTTTCTTTGGCTCTAGTGTTCTGGGTTCTGTGTGCCTGCAATACCCTTTTTGTATACCAGGTGTAAATACCCACCGTCTGACCTGTTAGTACACGGCTGTGTACTCAGACATATTTAAAAAAAAGTCCTGTTATTTGGCACCTGTATTGTGCGTTCTGCGTGCCTGCAAAACTCTTTCATATACGTGCTGTTAATACCCACCGTCTGACCTGTTAGTACACGGCTGTGTAATCAGACATATTTTAAAAAAAAAAGGCCTTTTATTTGGCACCTGTACTGTGCGTTCTGCGTGCATGCAAAACTCTTTTATATACGTGCTGTTAATACCCACCGTCTGACCTGTTAGTACACGGCTGTGTACCTAGAAATATTTAAAAAACAGGCCTTTTATTTGGCACCTGTATTGTGCATTCTGCGTGCCTGCAAAACTCTTGTATATACGTGGTGTTAATACACACCATCTGACCTTGTAGTACACGGCTGTGTACCTAGAAATATTTAAAAAAAAGGCCTTTTATTTGGCACCTGTATTGTGCGTTCTGCGTGCCTGCAAAACTCTTGTATATACGTGGTGTTAATACACACCGTCTAACCTTGTAGTACACGGCTGTGTACCTAGAAATATTTAAAAAAAAGGCCTTTTATTTGGCACCTGTATTGTGCATTCTGCGTGCCTGCAAAACTCTTGTATATACGTGGTGTTAATACACACCGTCTGACCTGGTAGTACACGGCTGTGTACCTAGAAATATTAAAAAAAGGCCTTTTATTTGGCACCTGTATTGTGCGTTCTGCGTGCCTGCAAAACTCTTGTATATACGTGGTGTTAATACACACCATCTGACCTGGTAGTACACGGCTGTGTACCTAGAAATATTTTAAAAAAAGGCCTTTTATTTGGCACCTGTATTGTGCGTTCTGCGTGCCTGCAAAACTCTTGTATATACGTGGTGTTAATACACACCGTCTGACCTGGTAGTACACGGCTGTGTACCTAGAAATATTAAAAAAAAGGCCTTTTATTTGGCACCTGTATTGTGCGTTCTGCGTGCCTGCAAAACTCTTGTATATACGTGGTGTTAATACACACCGTCTGACCTGGTAGTACATGGCTGTGTACCTAGAAATATTAAAAAAAAGGCCTTTTATTTGGCACCTGTATTGTGCGTTCTGCGTGCCTGCAAAACTCTTGTATATACGTGGTGTTAATACACACCGTCTGACCTGGTAGTACACGGCTGTGTACCTAGAAATATTTAAAAAAAGGCCTTTTATTTTGGCACCTGTATTGTGCGTTCTGCGTGCCTGCAAAACTCTTTTATATACGTGGTGTTAATACACACCGTCTGACCTGGTAGTACACGGCTGTGTACCTAGAAATATTTTAAAAAAAGGCCTTTTATTTGGCACCTGTATTGTGCGTTCTGCGTGCCTGCAAAACTCTTGTATATACGTGGTGTTAATACACACCGTCTGACCTGGTAGTACACGGCTGTGTACCTAGAAATATTAAAAAAAAGGCCTTTTATTTGGCACCTGTATTGTGCGTTCTGCGTGCCTGCAAAACTCTTGTATATATGTGGTGTTAATACACACCGTCTGACCTTGTAGTACACGGCTGTGTACCTAGAAATATTTAAAAAAAAGGCCTTTTATTTGGCACCTGTATTGTGCGTTCTGCGTGCCTGCAAAACTCTTGTATATACGTGGTGTTAATACACACCGTCTGACCTGGTAGTACACGGCTGTGTACCTAGAAATATTTTAAAAAAAGTCCTTTTATTTGGCACCTGTATTGTGCATTCTGCGTGCCTGCAAACTCTTGTATATACGTGGTGTTAATACACACCATCTGACCTGAAGTACACGGCTGTGTACCTAGAAATATTTAAAAAAAAGGCCTTTTATTTGGCACCTGTATTGTGCGTTCTGCGTGCCTGCAAAACTCTTTCATATACGTGCTGTTAATACCCACCGTCTGACCTGTTAGTACACGGCTGTGTAATCAGACATATTTAAAAAAAAAGGCCTTTTATTTGGCACCTGTACTGTGCGTTCTGCGTGCATGCAAAACTCTTTATATACGTGCTGTTAATACCCACCGTCTGACCTGTTAGTACACGGCTGTGTACTAGAAATATTTAAAAAAACAGGCCTTTTATTTGGCACCTGTATTGTGCATTCTGCGTGCCTGCAAAACTCTTGTATATACGTGGTGTTAATACACACCGTCTGACCTTGTAGTACACGGCTGTGTACCTAGAAATATTTAAAAAAAGGCCTTTTTTTTGGCACCTGTATTGTGCGTTCTGCGTGCCTGCAAAACTCTTGTATATACGTGGTGTTAATACACACCGTCTAACCTTGTAGTACACGGCTGTGTACCTAGAAATATTTAAAAAAAAGGCCTTTTATTTGGCACCTGTATTGTGCGTTCTGCGTGCCTGCAAAACTCTTGTATATACGTGGTGTTAATACACACCGTCTGACCTGGTAGTACACGGCTGTGTACCTAGAAATATTAAAAAAAAAGGCCTTTTATTTGGCACCTGTATTGTGCGTTCTGCGTGCCTGCAAAACTCTTGTATATACGTGGTGTTAATACACACCGTCTGACCTGTAGTACATGGCTGTGTACCTAGAAATATTAAAAAAAAAGGCCTTTTATTTGGCACCTGTAT
This sequence comes from Rhinella marina, assembly GCA_900303285.1. Taxonomy (NCBI): domain Eukaryota; kingdom Metazoa; phylum Chordata; class Amphibia; order Anura; family Bufonidae; genus Rhinella; species Rhinella marina. The sequence continues at coordinate 1,966 of ONZH01023575.1, read as the reverse complement.
TGTGCGTTCTGCGTGCCTGCAAAACTCTTGTATATACGTGGTGTTAATACACACCGTCTGACCTGGTAGTACACGGCTGTGTACCTAGAAATATTTAAAAAAAGGCCTTTTATTTGGCACCTGTATTGTGCGTTCTGCGTGCCTGCAAAACTCTTTTATATACGTGGTGTTAATACACACCGTCTGACCTGGTAGTACACGGCTGTGTACCTAGAAATATTTAAAAAAAAGGCCTTTTATTTGGCACCTGTATTGTGCGTTCTGCGTGCCTGCAAAACTCTTGTATATACGTGGTGTTAATACACACCGTCTGACCTGGTAGTACACGGCTGTGTACCTAGAAATATTAAAAAAAAGGCCTTTTATTTGGCACCTGTATTGTGCGTTCTGCGTGCCTGCAAAACTCTTGTATATACGTGGTGTTAATACACACCGTCTGACCTTGTAGTACACGGCTGTGTACCTAGAAATATTTAAAAAAAAGGCCTTTTATTTGGCACCTGTATTGTGCGTTCTGCGTGCCTGCAAAACTCTTGTATATACGTGGTGTTAATACACACCGTCTGACCTGGTAGTACACGGCTGTGTACCTAGAAATATTTAAAAAAAAGGCCTTTTATTTGGCACCTGTATTGTGCATTCTGCGTGCCTGCAAAACTCTTGTATATACGTGGTGTTAATACACACCGTCTGACCTTGTAGTACACGGCTGTGTACCTAGAAATATTTAAAAAAAGGCCTTTTATTTGGCACCTGTATTGTGCGTTCTGCGTGCCTGCAAAACTCTTGTATATACGTGGTGTTAATACACACCGTCTGACCTTGTAGTACACGGCTGTGTACCTAGAAATATTTTTAAAAAATGCCTTTTATTTGGCACCTGTATTGTGCGTTCTGCGTGCCTGCAAAACTCTTGTATATACGTGGTGTTAATACACACCGTCTGACCTTGTAGTACACGGCTGTGTACCTAGAAATATTTTTAAAAAATGGCCTTTTATTTGGCACCTGTATTGTGCGTTCTGCGTGCCTGCAAAACTCTTGTATATACGTGGTGTTAATACACACCGTCTGACCTTGTAGTACACGGCTGTGTACCTAGAAATATTTAAAAAAGGCCTTTTATTTGGCACCTGTATTGTGCGTTCTGCGTGCCTGCAAAACTCTTGTATATACGTGGTGTTAATACACACCGTCTGACCTGGTAGTACACGGCTGTGTACCTAGAAATATTTAAAAAAGGCCTTTTATTTGGCACCTGGTATTGTGCGTTCTGCGTGCCTGCAAAAACTCTTGTATATACGTGGTGTTAATACACACCGTCTGACCCTGGTAGTACACGGCTGTGTTACCTAGGAAATATTTAAAAAAAAGGCCCTTTTATTTGGCACCGTGTATTGTGGTGCCGTTCTGCGTGCCGTGCGGCAAAACTGCTTGTATATTAACGTGGTGTTAATACACACCGTCTTGACTTTGTCAGTTACACGGCTGTTGTACCTAGAAATATTTAAAAAGAAAGGCCCTTTATTTTGGCACCTGTATTGTGCGTTTCTGCGGGCCTGCAAGAACTCTGTTAGTATACGTGGTGTAATACACACCGTCCTGACCTGGTAGTACACGGCGTGGTACCTAGAAATATTTTAAAAAAAGGCCTTTTATTTGGCACGCTGTATGTGTGCGTTCTGCGTGCCTGCAAAACTCTTTGTATATACGTGGTGTTAATACACACCGGTCTGACCTGGTAGTACCACGGCTTGTGTACCTAGAAATATTTAAAAAAAAAGGCCTTTTATTTGGCACGCTGTATTTGTTGCGTTCTCGCGTGCCTGCCAAAACTCTGTGATATACGTTGGTGTTAATACACACCGTCTGATCGCTGGTAGTACACGGCTGTGTACCTAGAAAATTTTAAAAAAAGGCTTTATTTGGCACCTGTATTGTGCGGTTTCTGCGTGCCTGCAAAACT
>ONZH01023574.1:0-19093 GCA_900303285.1 Rhinella marina | reverse complement strand
TTTTTCCCATAAGGTATGTACCTCTCACAATTTATTAGGATGCTTTTAAAAATATCCCATTTTGTGGCTGTATTTTTATTTTTGAGGACTTTGTCCCAGTTAGTTAGGCCTATGGCCTCTCTTAGTTGACTAAATTTAGCTTTTTGAAGTTTGGTATTTTTGTTCCTCCCTGAAGAAACGCTCATTTGAATTGCAGTTGGAAGTTTATTATATTATGGTCACTATTTCCCACTATTTAAAAAAAAAGTTTTTTAAAACATTTATTAAATTTAAAAAATTCCATTAAAATATACACTTTTTCTATTGAAAATATGCTTTTGAATGAAAAAAATTGCAAAAAAAACCCCAGCTCCCCTATATGTTTGTTATTACCGCATCTGTAACAACCCGGACTACATAAATAACATGTAAATTATCTCCTACTAGCAGAAAGACCCGGCTTCGCCTGGGTATATTTCATCTATTTATTTAATGTTTCTGTGTGTCGTTGCAGAGAGAATGTCAATGCAGCTGACAGAAATTGATTTTTACCTTCATTTTTTCAATCTCTATTGGCTGCGGAGTGGGAGGGGGTGTGGTTTAATGGACACGGGGGGGGGGGTTAAGTCCTTCATTTCAGGGTGGCCTGAATTATAGGTTAATGCCATGGTAATTTGAGGAAACACAATGGGTAGCAGTGGAAGAAAACATTGCTTTGCGCGGGTATATTTAATCTATTTCATTTAATGTTTCTGTGTGTCGTTGCAGAGAGAAAGTCATCCTCCCTCCCATCCCTGCAGCTGACAGATGTTGATTTTTTACCTTCAATTGTTCAATCTCCATTGGCTGCAGAGTGGGAGTGGTCATGGCCTGACTGAGTCGGGGGCGTGACGTTGCAAGACCTGGGGCAGGGTTTTAAGTCCTTCTTTTGATGGTGGGCAGAATTAAAGGTCGATGCCATGGTAATTTATGAGGACACGCCATGGGTAACAGTGGAAGAAAACATTGCTTTGCACGGGTATATTTAATCTATTTCATTTAATGTTTCTGTATGTTGTTGCAGAAAGAAATCCAACTTCTCTCCCACCCCTGCAGCTGACAGAAGTTAATTTTTACCTTCATTTTTTCAATCCCCGTTGGCTGCGGAGTGGGAGGGGGCGTGGCCTGACAGAGTCGGAGCGTGGTTTCGCGAGATCTGGGGCGGGGGTCAGAGTGGCATGAATTACAGGTCGATGAAATGGTAATTTATGGGGACCCGCAATGGGTAGCAGTGGAAAAAACATCTTTTATTAGTACTGAATGGTCGTAGTCTAAAATTAGTCAATTTCATCTACAATTTTTGTGTGTCGTTGCAGAGAGAAATTCACCCTCCCACCCTGCAGCTGATTTTTTTCAATCCCCGTTGCCTGCGGAGTGGGAGGGGGCGTGGCCTGGAAGACTTGGGGGGTGTGGATTATCAAGATGCTTCGAACGGTTGTAGTCTGAAATTAGTCTATTTCATCTAAAATTTTGTGCGTCATTGCAGAGAGAAATTCACCTCCCACCCCTGCAGCTGACAGAAGTTTATTTTTCCATTCATTCTTTCAATCCCTGTTGGCTGCGGAGTGGGGAGGGGGCATGACCTGACAGAGTTGGGGGTGTGGCTTAGAAAAGCGCTTCACATAGGTGATTTAATCTATTTCATTTAATGTTTCTGTGTGTCGTTGCAGAATGGCTGCAGAGTGGGAGGGGGCGGTGGTCTGACAGAGTTGGGGGCATGACTTAGCAAGACAATTTCGAACAGTTTGTAGTCTATAATTAGTCTATTTTTATCTAAAATTTTTGTGTGTCGTTGCAGAGAGAAATTCCACCCTCCACCCCTGCAGCAAACAGAAGTTTATTTTTACCTTTATTTTTTGTCAATCCCCATTGGCTGCGGAGTGGGAGGGGGCGTAACCTGACAGAGTTGGGGGCGTGGATTAGCAAGACGCTTCACACGGGTGTATTTAATCTATTTCATTTAATGTTTTCTGTGTGTCGTTGCAGAAAGAAAGTCAACCTCCCACCCATCCCTGCAGCTGACAGAAGTTGATTTTTACCTTTATTTTTTCAATCCCTGTTGGCTGCGGAGTGGGAGGGGCGTGGGCCTTACAGAGTCGGGGCGTGGCTTAGCAAAGCGCTTCGCATAGGTGCATTTAATCTATTTCATTTAATGTTTCTGTGTGTCGTTGCAGAATGGCTGCGGAGTGAGAGGGGGCGTGGGCCTGACAGAGACGGGGCGTGGCTTAGCAAAAGGCTTCGAACGGTTGTAGTCTATAATTAGTCTATTTCATCTAAAATTTTTGTGTGTCGTTGCAGAGAGAAATTCACCCTCCCACCCCTGCAGCAAACAGAAGTTTATTTTTACCTTCATTTTTTCAATTCCCGTTGGCTGCGGAGTGGGAGGGGGCGTGACCTGACAGAGTCGGGTGCGTGGATTAGCAAGACGCTTCGCATGGGTGGATTTAATCTATTTTATTTAATGTTTGTGTGTGTTGTTGCAGAAAGAAAGTCAACCTCCCACCCATCCCTGCAGCTGACAGAAGTTGATTTTTACCTTTATTTTTTCAATCTCTGTTGGCTGCGGAGTGAAAGGGGGTGTGGCCTGACAGAGTTGGGGGTGTGGCTTAGTGAGACCTGGGGCGGGGGTTTTAAGTACATCTTTTAGGGTGGCCTGAATTAAAGGTCAATACCATGCTTATTTATGAGCCCACGCAATAGACAGCAGTGGAGCAAAACATCTTTTATTACTACTGAACTGTAGTAATAGAAAAAAACATAAGTTATATTTATGGTAACCGGAATACCTTTAACAGTGTCAGTAAATAGAAATGGATGAGATCCTCAGCTGCTGATAATTACCTGGTTGTTATGGAAACCTGCCCTCCCTGTGTGTGTCTGTGTAGAGAATGGCAGTTGGAGTTTAAAACCAAAGCTCCCAGTTGTAATGTTGGCTAATGGAGATCATATTTTGGGAATATCTCGGGAACGGTACGTCCTAGAGAGATGAGACCTGGTCTAAAACCTTCCCGGACACCTGATGTACCTGTGTGCCGAATTTGGTGAAAATCGGTCCAGTAGTTTGGTCGCGCATAGAGAACAGACAGACAGAAATTCATTTTTATATTATTAAGAGATATTAAGAGATATATCTCTTAATAATATAAAAATGAGTTTAAAATTTTTGGTGAAGAATCAACAACAAGTGGGTCACGCCCCCTCCCACTCCGCAGCCAATGGGAATTGAAAACATGAAGGTAAAAGTAAACTTCTGTTTGCTGCAGGGGTGGGAGGGTGAATTTCTCTCTGCAACGACACACAAAAATTTTAGATGAAATAGACTAATTATAGAGTACAACCGTTCAAAGCCTTTTGCTAAGCCACGCCCCGTCTCTGTCAGGCCACGCCCCCTCTCACTCCGCAGCCATTCTGCAACGACACACAGAAACATTAAATGAAATAGATTAAATGCACCTATGCGAAGCGCTTTGCTAAGCCACGCCCCGACTCTGTAAGGCCACGCAACCTCCCACTCCGCAGCCAACAGGGATTGAAAAAATAAAGGTAAAAATCAACTTCTGTCAGCTGCAGGGATGGGTGGGAGGTTGACTTTCTTTCTGCAACGACACACAGAAACATTAAATGAAATAGATTAAATACACCCATGTGAAGCGTCTTGCTAATCCACGCCCCCGACTCTGTCAGGTTACGCCCCCTCCCACTCCGCAGCCAACGGGGATTGAAAAAATAAAGGTAAAAATAAACTTCTGTTTGCTGCAGGGGTGGGAGGGTGAATTTCTCTCTGCAACGACACACAAAAATTTTAGATAAAATAGACTAATTATAGACTACAACTGTTCGAATCGTCTTGCTAAGTCACGCCCCCAACTCTGTCAGACCACGCCCCCTCCCACTATGCAGCCATTCTGCAACGACACACAGAAACATTAAATGAAATAGATTAAATCACCTATGCGAAGCGCTTTGCTAAGCCACACCCACAACTCTGTCAGGTCATGCCCCCTCCCACTCCGCAGCCAACAGGGATTGAAAGAATGAAGGGAAAAATAAACTTCTGTCAGCTGCAGGGGTGGGAGGGTGAATTTCTCTCTGCAATGACGCACAAAATTTTAGATGAAATAGACTAATTTCAGACTACAACCGTTCGAAGCATCTTGATAATCCACACCCCCAACTCTGCCAGGCCACGCCCCCTCCCACTCCGCAGGCAACGGGGATTGAAAAAAATCAGCTGCAGGGGTGGGAGGGTGAATTTCTCTCTGCAACGACACACAAAAATCGTAGATGAAATTTACTAATTTTAGACTACGACCATTCAGTACTAATAAAAGATGTTTTTTTTCCACTGCTACCCATTGCGGGTCCCCATAAATTACCATGTCACCGACCTGTAATTCATGCCACTCTGACCCCCGCCCCAGATCTCGCGAAACCACGCTCCGACTCTGTCAGGCCATGCCCCCTCCCACTCCGCAGCCAACGGGGATTGAAAAAATGAAGGTAAAAATCAACTTCTGTCAGCTGCATTGACTTTCTCTCTGCAACGACACACAGAAACATTAAATAAATAGATGAAATATACCCAGGCGAAGCCGGGTCTTTCTGCTAGTATATATATACATACAGTGCCTTGCAAAAGTATTCAACCCCCTGGAACTTTTCAAACTTTTGGCACATTTCAGGCTTCAAAAAGATATAACATTTAAAATTTTTGGTGAAGAATCAACAACAAGTGGGTCACAATTGTGAAGTGGAACGAGATTTATTGGATCATTTAAACTATTTTTGTAATAATAAAACTGAAAAGTGGTGCGTGCAAAATTATTCGGCCCATTTACTTTCAGTTCAGAAAACTCACTCCAGAAGTTCATTGAGGATCTCTGAATGATCCAATGTTGTCTTAAATGACTGATGAAGATAAATAGAATCCTCCTGTGTGTAATCAAGTCTCCGTATAAATGCACCTGCTCTGTGATAGTCTCAGGGTTCTGTTTAAAGCACAGAGAGCATCATGAAGACCAAGGAACACACCAGGGAGGTCTGTGATACTGTTGTGGAGAAGTTTAAAGCCGGATTTGGATACGAAAAGATTTCCCAAGCTTTAAACATCCCAAGGAGCACTGTGCAAGCGATCATATTGAAATGGAAGCAGTATCAGACCTCTGCAAATCTACCAAGACCCAGCTGTCCCTCTAAACTTTCATCTCAAACAAGGAGAAGACTGATCAGAGATGCAGCCAAGAGGCCTATGATCACTCTAGATGGCCTTTATGGAAGAGTGGCAAGAAGAGGCCATTTCTCAAAGATATCCATAAAAATTCTCGTTCACAGTTTGCAACAAGCCACCTGGGAGACACACCAAACATGTGGAAGAAGGTGCTCTGGTCAGATGAAACCAAAATCAAACTTTTTGGAAACAATGCAAAACAATATGTTTGGCGTAAAAGCAACACAGCTCATCACCTTGAACACACCATCCCCACTGTAGTAATGATCTTGTAGAAGGCTTGCACAGTAAAATATCAATTTTTGTAGATGACACTAAACTGTGTAAAGTAATTAACACAGAAGAGGACAGTACACTGCTACAGATGGATCTGGATAGACTGGAGGCTTGGGCAGAGAAGTAGCAGATGAGGTTTAACACTGACAAATGGAAGGTTATGCATATGGGAAGGAATAATGCAAGTCACCAGTACATACTAAATGGTAAAATATTGGGTAACTCTGACATGGAAAAGGACCTAGCAATTTTAGTGAACAGCAAACTAAGCTGCAGAAACCAGTGTCAGACAGCTGCTGCCAAGGCCAATAAGATAATGGGTTGCATGAAAAAAGGCATAGATGCCCGTGATGACAACATAGTCCTGCCACTTTAAAAATCATTAGTCAGACCACACATGGAGTACTGTGTACAGTTCTGGGCTCCTGTGAACAAGGCAGACATTGCAGAGCTGGAGAGGGTTCAGAGGAGGGCAACTAAAGTAATAACTGGAATGGGTGGACTACAGTACCCAGAAAGATTATCAAAATTAGGGTTATTCACTTTAGAAAAAAGATGACTGAGGGGAGATCTAATAACTATGTATAAATATATCAGAGGTCAGTACAGAGATCTCTCCCATGATCTATTTATCCCCAGGACTGTGACTGTGACGAGGGGCCATCCTCTGCGTCTGGAGGAAAGAAGGTTTGTACACAAACATAGAAGAGGATTCTTTACGGTAAGAGCAGTGAGACTATGGAACTCTCTGCCTGAGGAGGTGTGATGGTAAGTTCACTAAAAGAGTTCAAGAGAGGCCTGAATGTATTTTTGGAGGGTAATAATATTACAGGTTATAGTTACTAGAGAGGGGTCGTTGATCCAGGGAGTAATTCTGATTGCCTGATTGGAGTCGGGAAGGAATTTTATTCCCTAAAGTGGGGAAAATTGGCTTCTACCTCACAGGGGTTTTTTGCCTTCCTCTGGATCAACTTATAGGAAAACAGGCCGAACTGGATGGACAGATGTCTTTTTTCGGCCTTATAAACTATGTTACTATGTTACTGTCAAACATGGTGGTGGCAGCATCATGGTTTGGGCCTGCTTTTCATCAGCAGGGACAGGGAAGATGGATAAAATTGATGGGAAGATGGATGGAGCCAAATACAGGACCATTCTGGCTTAAAACCTGTTGGAGTCTGCAAAAGACGTGAGACTAGGACGGAGATTTATCTTCCAACAAGATAATGATCCCAAACATAAAGCAAAATCTAAAATGGAATGGTACAAAAATAAACGTATCTAGGTCTTAGAATGGCCAAGTCAAAGTCCAGACCTGAATCCAATTGAGAATATGTGGAAAGAGCTGAAAACTGCTGTTCACAAACGCTCTCCATCCAACCTCAAATAACTCGAGCTGTTTTGCAAGGAAGAATGGGCAAGAATTTCAGTCTCTAGATGTGCAAAACTGATAGAGACATACCCCAAGCGACTTGCAGCTATAATCGCAGCAAAAGGTGGCGCAACAAAGTATTAATGCAAGGGGGCCGAATAATTTTGCACACCCCACTTTTCAGTTTTATTATTACAAATAAAGTTTAAATGATCCAATAAATTTCGTTCTACTTCACAATTGTGATCCACTTGTTGTTGATTCTTCACCAAAAATTTAAAATGTTATATCTTTTTGTTTGAAGCCTGAAATGTGGCAAAAGGTTGAAAGGGGGGCCGAATACTTTCGCAAGGCACTGTATATATATATATATATATATATATATATATATATATATATATTAAGGCACTGTATATATATATATATATATATATATATATATATATTACATTATATATATATATTACATTTGCAAATCAGTGTGCACATCGCCAACACTGTGACAGATGTGCACATTTGCCCGTTACGTCCCTGTCAGTCTTTGTTTACATGGCCATGCAATGATTTGCTGAAACCTGGCGGTTGTACAGTGTGAAGAGGAGAGTTATTGCTTTGAAGGTAGGTAGGTCATGAGGTTCTAGTCTTACTCACATGGCCATTATAATTATTTTCCCCACCTTACACATCTTTAATTCTGTTTGGCAGGGATGACTGGATTCATACGTTATTAAAGAAGTAAATGGTGACCTTATGTAAACTAACTAGTAACTAGCAAATGGTCAGCATGTCATACAGAGCAATGGTTCACAATAAAAGAATGCCCCTTTGTCTTTGGTATCATTCTGTGTTTAAAAGCTAAGGTTTGTGAGCAAAGGGAGATTTAAAAGGGGAATAAAAATGGTGGAGGGTGGGGCTTTGGGTGGAGGCCGGTGCTTTGGGTGGAGGCCGGGGCTTTGGGCCCGAAACATCTTGTCACCCAGGGCCTTCACCAACCTTAATCCAGCCTTGGGTGCAGTCACAGTAGTACCATTGTAGTAGTGCCTTCTACTCTCATGTGACAGAGAATGCGGGCCACTTCTTGCGATTCTCGCTGTGCAGCAAGCTGCACTCCACAGTGGACACGTGGAGCAGCTGTTACAGGCAGGGACAGTACATGTCTTTCATGGCTCACGGCTCTGTTTTTTGTGGCAGTGGAGAGGCAGCACCCCAGAAACATGGTAAGCGCCTTTTCAACCCCTTCACCATATTATGGGGCTGGCTTTCACAGCAGACAATTATCTGCCTCCTCCACCTCCTCCTCCAAGGACACAGTTTAATCCCCAACAGCAGCAGGGAACAGCATTGCTCGAACTACCCCTCCTTCCTATCAGATGTGTTAATTCAAGTGTTGTCATGCCGTGTTGGAGCTGATCAGCCTGGGCGACAGTAGCCACACCAGTGAGCACCGGCAGCGAAAGTACATCAAGCAGCAATCATCCCACTGGCTTTCACCCCGCCAACTACAACTGAGTAATGTGGTCAGCGACAATGGGCGCAACATTCTGGCCACCCTGAAGCTGGATGAAATTAAAAAATGCTCACTGCATGGCCTTTTAAAGAAATGCACTGGCTTGCGCAAGGTGCTGCCATTATCCAGGAGACTGTACCTCAATTCAGCCATTCTCACGTACTGAGGAACCTTCTCCTGGACTTGCAGTGTCAGAAATGTCTGCAGCTACACTGTACAATCTGCCACATTCCAACTTGCTGGAATTCAACATTGCACATGCTTGAGCGTCTGTATGAGCAGCAGAAAGCCATAAAGGATTTGGTCATGCAGCAGACCGGCTCAGCAGGGAGCATGTGCTGTTTCTAGGTCAGGCAGTGGCAGCTCATGGTTTTCATGCTGCAGTTTTCTCTCATCCCCCTCATATGTATTTTTGAAGAGACGCTGATGCTTATGCAACGAAGGAGGAGGAAGAACAGTTATCACATGTTGCCGGGCACCCTGTAGCTGCTGGGGACCCATAGTGAGAAACTCCCATGAGAGAGGAGGAGGTGCAGCCACTTGAACTGGCTCCTTGGGCACGCTGTCCAGAATGGTGACCTGTAGACTCACTTGCTTATGCAGTGACAGATGGTTCATTGACATTATGCAGTCTGATGATTACTGGATAGCCATGCCTTTAGACCCACGCTATAAAGGCAAAATGGGGGAATTTTTTCCTGTCACAGAAAGGGAGGCCAAATTAGGTTATTACCACGAAACACTGTTTACACAGCTTGCCACAGCTTATGGCAAGCAGAAGCCTGCTGTCAGTGTGCCTGAAAGGGAAGGCTCTCTCCATCCCCCCCTTCCACCACCACAACCAACAGAAGCCACAGCATCAGTAGCAGCAGCCATTTCAGTCTCCTCAACATGATGGAGCAGTTTTTTCACGTGCAGCGCCAGGCTGAGGCCAGTCAGCAAGCCGACAGCTCCCATCTCAATGCCCAAGTTCAGGCGTACCTAAACCCTGGTCAGTCTCTGGTGCATACCCTGTTCCCTGACCCCATGGATTTCTGGGCAGGTAGACTGGAGCAGTTGCCCGAACTGGCACAGCATGCTCCCTTTTTTCTTTCTTGCCCAGCCTCCAGTGTCATCTTGGAGAGGGTTTTCAGTGCCACAGGGAGGTGGATGGGGGGGATGGGGGGGGGGGTCGTTGTGACACACAAATGCACCACTTTGTCCTCTAGCAGTGTCCAAAACATCACTTTTGTCAAAATGAACCAATCCTGGATTTGTAAGAATTTTTACACTCTGCTCAGCTTAAGCCGATGAATACATCTGGCCTACCATCATGTTCTGTACGGCTGCTGCTGCTGTCTCCATCATACCACTGCTGCAACCTGCCTACATTACGCTCTGTACAGCTGCTGCTGCTGTCTCCATCATGCCACCATAGCCATCATGCCACTGCTGTGACCTGCTGACCATCATCTTACAAAAGGCTTCTGCTGCCTCCATCATACTGCTGCCTTTCTGCCAACATGTACCATATGGCTGCTGCTGCAGCTGCTGCTGCCTCAGCTGCTGCTCCTCACTTCTAATCCCCTACTGCCACCACCATTAACGCAAAGCATCTGCCATCACTACTACTATCACTACTGCTACTACTACAACTATTACTACTACTCCCCATAGGCAGCCTTGAACGTTCCATGCTATGTATGCTGCTTCTGCTGCCGCTACTTTTGCGGCCACATGCTATTATATCGATACTTTACCTTTTCCACTTCCACACTGGACTACTGCTTCTCGTAATTAAAAGGGATAATTTTGTTTAGGCTCCTTCACAAGTCACTTTTTCTTCTGACAATCAACATGTGTGCTTGTTGTATGGGCACGTATTCTGACCCTGTCAAGGCATAATTTTTGGATGCTTGGTCCCCCAACAAGACACTTTTTTTTAAACTTTTTTTTTAACCCCATAACACCATGTGTGTTTAAACATCATCTGCCCTGATAAGGGAAAATTTTAGGAAGCTTCAAAGTATGAAAAAGTTTAACACATATGCCAGTGTGTTTTTTTGTCCTGAATCAATTTGGGTCCAAATCGAGCTTTTTAAAAAATTTGGCGAACTGGACCTGAAACGAATCTCGAGTCTTCGCTCATCTCTAATGTATGTATTAATAAATGAAGGGTTAATAGGTTTTCTTATTTTAGGGCACTGCTACACAACAAAATTTGTTGTGCGACAATAAGTCACGCAACAAAAGGGTACAACTACACTGCGACATGTTGCAGTAAGGCCTCATGCACACAACTGTGTGCCAGCCTTGCCCATGCTGTGGACCAAAAAATGTGGTCGACAATGCACAGGCACTAACCTTGTGGCCGTTGTCTGCGGACTTGGAGCCATTCATTTGAATGGGGTTCGCGACCTGCATACGACAGTCCACATCGCAAAAAAGTAGTGCATGCACTACTATTTTGCGGTGCGAAGGCACGGACATAAAACCCATGGAAGCACTCTGTAATGCTTCCATGGGCTTCTGATCTGTACCTCTGTTCTGAATCGCACCGTATCTCCTTGATTGCGAACCCATTCAATTGAATAAGGTGTGAATATGCCGGTGCCCGTATATAGCAGATCCCCTGTTTCGGGCTGCAATATGGGCATGGCCAGGCAACGGCCGTGTGCATGAGGTCTAATGTCGTTCAACATTTTTTGTAATAATAGCCTGGTGTCGCATTGTGACATGCTGCATACTGCGACTGCAACAGTTGTGAATACAATCCAACTTGGATGGACCTTTGTGTGACTGTCGTGTCACAGTTGCAGCATGTCACCGTGTGACACCGTAGACTGTCATTATAAAAAATGTTGCACAACAAATGTCATTGTGTAGTCGTAGCCAAAACAAACAAGGAACTATTCATATGACAGAATAATCTCTTTAAATTAAATCTCACACCACACACAATATTCTCATCTTCAAAACAATGCTCCTGCACTGGTGGCAGATGTGCCCAAGCTTTGTAGAAGTGCAGAAAATGATGAGTGATGCCTGGAAAATGATGAATGAGATGGGCTGGCCGGTCCACACTCTTCCTCGCCCACACCACGCCCCCCTTTTTCCATGACCTCAGAAAAGTGGAGTGAGCAGATTTTGCAGCAAAACCCCTTTGTGGCAAATTCTTCAACAAAAAATGGTGTAAAAACAATAATTAATGACCCCCATAATACATCTAGATCACTTCTATAGCCTTATGTGATTTATTGCCTTTAGATTAATACACTTTACAATTGATATAAAACAAACGTCAGAGAAAAAATACTGTAATAATCTTGGCCTTGCACAATGGTGGCTGTTAAAGTACTGGAGGGGGTTTATATCTCACCCAGAATGCTCAGATGGGTGAAGTAAAAGAATCCTGGAAAGTTGAGTGGTTTCTACAAAGTGTAGTTTGCTAAGCAATTTTCTTAAAGATGTTTTATGGGCCTGGATATTTATGGAACAGCACGTACGTCTTGGTAGTGGAATGTGCCATTCTTTCCTAACTTCAGTGCAATATTTTCCCCTATCCTGAGGCAAAACCAGGTGTAGCTGCTTGGCTCATTAGGTCTAGTTCACACTTCAGTGATTTGGTCAGTGATTTCCATGAGTCATTGTGAGCCAAAACCAGGTGCTGGTCCAGAACGCAAAATTATTTTATTATACCTTATCATTGTGCAGGTTTCACTTCTGTTTTTGGCTAACAATTAGGGCTCGTGCACATGAACGTATTTTCTTTCCGTGTCCGTTCTTTTTTCTTTGCAGACAAAAAACGGAAGTTACTGGATGTGCATTCCGTTTCCGTATGTCCATATTTCCATTCCGCAAAAAAAATAGAATGTCCTATTGTCCACATTACGGACAAGGATAGTACTGTCCTATTAAGGGTCAGCTGTTCCGTTCCGCAAAATACGGAATGCACATGGAAGCCATCCATATTTTGTGCGGACCGCAAAATACATACGGTCATGTGCATGAACTGATGGAAATCACTGGCCAAATCACTGAAGTGTGAATTAGGCTTTAGTGTGGGGATAAAGACAGGGTTGAAAGCCTCATTCAGTGTCAGTGTCTGGAAGCTGCACTAACTGCTGGCTGAAGATAGCCTGATGCCCATGTTTGTATTGAATTCCCTAGTAGAGGTGATCTTCTGTATAGTTAACGCCCAGATGGGCAAGTGACTGCTGAACTTGTTTGGACTTTTCACCTGCTGAATCCAGTGAAATCTGTCATTGCCAACCCCGCCCACACAGGGATCCATGCCAACCTGTTGTTGCACCACCACTGTCCAGTAGTTCTAGTCCATACTTACAATTTGACATAAGAAAGTAACACTCATCGACATCAGCATGGATGAAAAGTCAACATGACTTGCAGTGACTAGTCAGTGGAGCCATTCATCACATGTAGTTTGGCCAGATCCACCTGCAAAGGCACATCTGCTCCATAACTCACTTCCAAAATATGATGTTATGGACACATGCCAGTAACACGTACACATTTACAGAGAAATATAACTAAAGCAACTTTAGCTTGTGGCTTGATTACCTGAGAAACCCTCAATAGACCTTGGCATGAAAGTGTCAGTGCATAGCATGCTCAATTCTGTTCTAATATTTCATTAATTTGCTTTGTCTGGTTACAAAGTGAAGTAATAAAATAGATTACTATTCTGTGTCTGAGTTATTACTGGAATCAATTCACTGACTGACGCTCTTTCCCATTAAACCAGTCTCATTTATCCTATCAATATGACTCTAAATATAATATCTAAAGAAAAGAAGGTAATAAAAGTGTATAGCTAAATACTGTAGAAAAGTCTAGCAAATCAGACAATGTTTTGAAAACATACCAAAGAACCTTAGTGAATGTGTATCAAATGTTGAAATTTCCCTTGTTCAGCCTCGAAATTAAAAATGTATTTTTAGAACTTAATATAATAATGTCTATTTTCTGAAACTTCCAGCTAAAAGATACCAGGTGATAAAATTTTACTGGTTAAGTTAAAGTAAGTCCAGGATTTTCTTTGAACAATCAAACTATATAAAAATTGTTAGTGCCACTAGTGCCACTATTATGAGACACATATGTTAAAGAGTTAAAACACTCTACTAAAGGGGTTGTCCAGCTTTTTAAAGCTTTGCTATTCATCTTCCTGACCATCTGCTAGACCTTTGTAGGAAGACATACTTACCTGCTCGACTACAGGTCCTTCAGTTCACCATTGTGATTGCTGCCCTCCGTTCACCACTTGTAAGCATCTTAAATGGATGGGGGTCACATGTGTTGCTGCAGCAAATCCCAGTGGTGACATGTTTCTCAAGGATCACATCATTAGGTCACATACATCTTCAGGGACATGCCACTGCTGCGGCCAAGCGTTGGCTGCAGGAGAACATGTGACCTTGTCTTTCCCTCGAATGCAGAGGTGGACCAAAGGAGCCAAAACTGAGGTGCAGGAAGCAAGTATGCTTCCCTCCATAGGTCCAACAGATGTGAAACGGTAGCCCAAAAAAATTGTAAAGCTGGACAACCTCTTTAAGGTCAACTGAACCTTCATTATTGCCATAGTTAATTGCCAGGAAGAAACTAGCAACCATATAGACCTATATGTAGTCAAATTGTTCATTGGTTAGAATTATTGGTGAACTACAGTATGTTCATTCAGATCTCAAACTGTTTGACTTTTAGGTTATACTTATAACAATAAGATTTCCAATTTGAAAATCAAGGGTGTTTTTGAAGCAATGGCAAAAGTGAGCTGCTCCCTACCATGCTTCATACTTAGGGGTTTACAATATATATGAAATGGCACTACTTCTGTATGTTGGTGCTTGTCCTTCATAAACCCTCCTGGCGTGGCTTTTGTCAAGCATAAACTGAAAGTGCATACAGTACTCACACAGATCATATACAGCCCATTCACATTGTAATGCACTAATAATAGTAGTGACAATAAATCACTAATCACCTTGCATATGATTAGAGAAGAGGGAAGTTATGGAAAATTTCACCTGGCTCATTCACTGAATTTCACAAAGAAATGTAGGGGGCACAATGACGGGGAATGGCGATTGCACTGCCCCCCATCATTGAACACCTCAGATGCCACGTTCATTGCTGATCGTGACATCTGAGATTAAAAATTAGGGCTTTCAGGGTTTACTAACCTTATCTATATGATCGCAAAGAGCCCACCGCGGCCATCTTGCTTGAAGACACCATGCAAAATCTTGTGCGGTGACGTGGAGACGCCAGCTGATGGTGTTACCATACACAAAATGCAAATAGATGAGACAAGTATGTTTTTTTGTTTTTTTTACAACCATTTGAGGAAAAATCGATTCGTTACCAGAAACCAAATTGTCCTGAAACTCAGATCGAAGTCCACTACGGATACTTTGATTAACTCAACAGTACACATGATCTATGCTGTCTCTATTTATATGGCATCTGCCAAATCAACTTCCACTGTCTCTGAAACCTAGAGATCTGTATATTATGTACTCTTGAGTGCAATATCACCTAATTTTAGAGAAACTCTCCTTGAATTTTACCATTTGGCCCTACTGCAGAGATTAGTACTCCTGGTTTCTTCCTATAAAAAGAGATACAGTATCTTATGTGGGGTGGTTTTTTTTCTGCTAATTGTGAGACTAGACAAGAACCCCTTCTTCTTTCACACTACTTGATGTTCTGAATTTATTTGTAAAAATGTATCAGACTTGCCATATCTTATGGAAAAAACATAAACAACACCTGCACAAATAGTTAAATCTGTCTACATAGAATATATTTTTGTCGCAGGGTTATCCAAGGAGGTTTTCAAAGGAATCTCTTTCTAAAGTGTGCAATTCAAAGGTATGTTATTCAGACGGACATTTATCAAATTTGTTACACATGCTTTTTGGCATAAAATTGTCGCACCTGTTGGAACACATTTTTGTGACTTTTGGCCTCCTGCACAACTCCGTGTCACTTTCAAAAGTAGAGTGGGATTTAGGCCGTTTGTTAAGGGATTTAGGCCAAGATTTTTTAAAAAGTCATAAATTCACATCAGCCGTTACCCATGCGTGCTATTACTGATATGGGCTGAAACCATATCATACGTGCACCAAATTTCTTATTACTGTGCATCAATTTCATAAATTTGGTGCATATGCTTACAGCAAATCCAATCTGAAAACTGAGCACACATACAGCTACAATGGCAAATTCTCCCTTAATGTTTATTTCCTTGAAAAAGAAGAAAAATAAACTAAAAAAACCTTAAACATTTCACAAAGTACTCAGTCATAACTTTAAAACCACTTACCTATTATTATTAAGGTCTCCATGCCACTAAAATAGTCAAGTAATTGAGTAATTGACTCCACAAGCCCCCTGCAGGAGTCCTGTGATACAGTGCCATGCGAAAGTTTTCGGCCCCCTGGAACTTTTCAACCTTTTGCCACATTTCAGGCTTCAAACAAAAAGATATAACATTTTAAATTTTTGGTGAAGAATCAACAACAAGTGGGTCACAATTGTGAAGTGGAACGAAATTTATTGGATCATTTAAACTTTTTTTGTAATAATAAAACGGAAAAGCGAGGCGTGCAAAATTATTCATCCCATTTACTTTCAGTTCAGAAAACTCACTCCAGAAGTTCATTGAGGATCTCTGAATGATCCAATGTTGTCCTAAATGACTGATGAAGATAAATAGAATCCTCCTGTGTGTAATCAATTCTCTGTATAAATGCACGTGCTCTGTGATAGTCTCGGTTCTGTTTAAAGCACAGAGAGCATCATGAAGACCAAGGAACACACCAGGCAGGTCCGTGATACTGTTGTGGAGAAGTTTAAAGCCGGATTTGGATACCAAAAGATTTCCCAAGCTGTAAACATCCCAAGGAGCACTGTGCAAGCGATCATATTGAAATGGAAGGAGTATCAGACCACTACAAATCTACCAAGAGCCGGCCGTCCCTCTAAACTTTCATCTCAAACAAGGAGAAGACTGATCAGAGATGCAGCCAAGAGGCCCATGATCACTCTGGATGAACTGCAGAGATCTACAGCTAAGATTTACAAATCTGGCCTTTATGGAAGAGTGGCAAGAAGAAAGCCATTTCTCAAAGATATCCATAAAAAGTCTTGTTTACAGTTTGCCACAAGCCACCTGGGAGACACACCAAACAATGCAAAATGATATGTTTGGCGTAAAAGCAACACAGCTCATTACCCTGAACACACCATCCCCACTGTCAAACATGGTGGTGGCAGCATCATGGATTGGGCCTGCTTTTCATCAGCAGGGACAGGAAAGATGGTTAAAATTGATGGGAAGATGGATGGAGCCAAATACAAGACCATTCTGGCTGAAAACCTGTTGGAGTCTGCAAAAGACATGAGACTAGGACGGAGATTTATCCTCTAACAAGACAATGATCCCAAACATGAAGCAAAATCTACAATGGAATGGTTCAAAAATAAACATATGCTGTTCACAAACTGTAAAACTGCTGTTCACAAACGCTCTCCATCCAACCTCAAAGAGCTTGAGCTGTTTTGCAAAGAAGAATGGGCAAGAATTTCAGTCTCTAGATGTGCAAAACTGATAGAGACATACCCCAAGCGACTTGCAGCTGTAATCGCAGTAAAAGGTGGCGCAACAAAGTATTAATGCAAGGGGGCCGAATAATTTTGCACGCCCCACTTTTCAGTTTTATTATTACAAAAAAAGTTTAAATGATCCAATAAATTTCGTTCCACTTCACAATTGTGACTCACTTGTTGTTGATTCTTCACCAAAAATTTAAATTGTTATATCTTTTTGTTTGAAGCCTGAAATGTAGCAAAAGGTTGAAAAGTTCCAGGGGGCCGAATACTTTAGCAAGGCACTGTATCTGGAACCAAGATGTTACCTGCAGATAGTTATGATGAAAAGTGAATCCTTCATGAATTGGACTTCTTTTTTCAGCACAGATGCTCAACTGTGGTTTGGGAAATGATAAAGGGAAGTTTTGCTTATTGGACTTAGAGATTTATGTCTATCTCCGTGTCCCGTCCCTTTTATTCTGTTCCTAGACTGTTGTCTTTGTTTGCCCTATAATCCTCTTATTCTGTGAATTAAATACACCTTCTCCAGTCATTTATACAGCAGTAACATACAACCCCCGCAGATACTTATATATAAAAATACTTTACTGATAACATAGAGATGACAAAGCAATGGACATTACATAAAGATACAGACACTACAAATAACACAATACATAGAGGACACCACCACACGAAGCTGCCTCCGTTCGTGCCCTCCCTGGATGCTAATCAATGTGGCTAATAATGTGTATGTATATACAGTATATCCAGAGTCCACCAATATACTGTCTAGTGGATCTACACCTCTACCCAACTCACATCCAGTACCTGACCATTAGTACATGTACAGTACATACAGAGACTCATGCATAAACAGCATATATAATCTACTGGTAATACAATCACAGACTACAAATATTTATATGTACACATAGAAAGTCTACTGGGATATTATACTTACACTACCATTCAAAAGTTTAGGGTCACTTACAAATGTCCTTATTTTTGAAGGAAAAGCACAGTTTTTTTCAATGAAGATAACATTAAATTAATCAGAAATACACTCTATACATTGTTAATGTGGTAAATGACTATTCTACCTGAAAATGTCTGGTTTTTAATGCAATATCTACATAGGTGTATAGAGGCCTATTTCCAGCAACCATCACTCCAGTGTTCTAATGGTACATTGTGTTTGCTAACTGTGTAAGAAGGCTAATCGATGTTTAGAAATCCCTTGAAAACCCTAGTACAAGTATGTTAGCACAGCTGAAAACTGTTTTGCTGGCTAGAGAAGCTATAAAACTGACCTTCCTTTGAGCTAGTTGAGAATCTGGAGCATTACATTTGTATGTTTGATTAAATTCTCAAAATAGCCAGAAAAGGAGAACTTTCATGTGAAACTCGACAGTCTATTCTTGTTCTTAGAAATGAAGGCTATTTCATGCGAGAAATTGACAAGAAATTGAAGATTTCCTACAACGGTGTGTACTACTCCCTTCAGAGGATAGCACAAACAGGCTCTAACCAGAATAGAAAGAGAAGTTGGAGGCCCCGCTGCACAACTGAGCAATAAGACAAGTACATTAGAGTCTCTAGTTTGAGAAAAAGATGCCTCATAGGTCCTCAACTGGCAGCTTCATTAAATAGTACCCGCAAAACGCCAGTGTCAACGTCTATAGTGAAGAGGCGACTCCGGGATGCTGGCCTTCAGGGCAGAGTGGCAAAGAAAAAGAGAAGAGGAAGAGAGATATAGAGCATCCAAAGTTTCACAAAGGATATATGTTCCTGTGCCCCAGCTCCCACCATGCACTCCACCCCATGACAACCCAAATATCTTCCCAATCTGTTGGCCAAGCAAATGTTGTCCAACTGCTTTTACAATGTGCCCTTCCTGCCTTTGATATGCTAACAAGGGCCAATGACCAAATCGCTTCTGGCCATACTGATATCACTGAATGGGTAAATACCACTGAATAATATCAGTATATGCTATATCATATTTGAGTGGTCTAGGACTGAAGCTCTGGCTGGGAACCATATTTTCCTGTAACAGGAAATTTCAAGACCTTCAACAGTTTGTCATGTTCCTTAA